>JANIJG010002212.1:0-38003 GCA_024611175.1 Megaceryle torquata | reverse complement strand
GAGTCACAAACTATATATGAGTGTGACGTGTTGGGGGGGGGGGGGGGGGGATTGATTTTTCTCTTCTATTCATACATCTGCTAATTAAAAATTTACTTTTTAAGTACAGCGTGAAACCTTCAATGTCTTTAAATATTTCATATACCTCTAATAGTAAAACTCAGTGACCCATACAGTAGTTTGCAACTGCTTTTAAAACAGACCTTGGTTCAGAAGGACCAGAAGTGATGACATTTCATTGACTGGTCACAATTTTTAACGCGTTAGTAACAAAACAATCCTAGAATAAAAGAATCATAAGTATCAATCGACCATTCAGGATTGCTTTCATAAAAGAACTATTAATGTTTTGGTCACCTACACAAAGAGGTAACACCAAACAGTCTTTTATATAGCTAGAACTAACATGAGAGTGTCAAAGAGTGTTTAACCGTGATTAACTATATTTCACCCAACACCAATCTCTTCCCAGGAAACAAAAGCTTGGTATGCCACCGCAATTAGACAAGTGCTGTTACTCACCAAAATGAATGTCTAAAATCAAGCTAAAATTAACTCAGAGCAGCATCCTAAATTCCCAGTTATTCCATGGAAATAGAATTATTGGTATATTAAGCATTTACATTTACTACGCGCAACAAATAATAGCCTTCCTCTTGCAATCCCAGAAGGAAAATCTACTGCACCAATGCTGAGGTCCATTTAAAGTGAATATGTACATAAAGGATCGGGCCCTAAATCTGTACAGACATTTACTTTTATATGCAGATGATGTGTTATATGGAGCCAGTCCAATGAAGTCTTGAAGTGAGACAGAGCGTAATAAAAATAGTACAATAAGAAGAGAAGTGTATCTGCACATAAAGTATTCCATTTGCAAATGCACTTCTTAGTTGTCACATCAGAATGAACGTAATTTGGGGTCTAAATTAAGGTGGTTTATCTGCTGACCAGAAAGAGGGCTCCTGAGCTTTGCACTGAACATTATCAGGTTGTAACGCCATGAGTGGGAGTCAGTCAGGCTCTGACTCCTCTCAGCTCCGAGTCTCTAACCACTTTTGGAGTTGGTCCTGCTTGGAGATACATTGCTGTACTTGTAACAGCAAACAAACAAATTTCTGTTTGGAAATATGTTTAAAATGTATGTGTGTGTATGTACTGTGCATGCACACATTTGTTTAAACACTTGCCATAGAGAGAAAACCATTTTGTGGCAAGTATCCAACCCTTCACATTATTTCTCTGGCAAATGCTAAAATGTCTGTCAACATCATGTAAACAGGCTGGCAGGGAATTTTGAAGGAAGAAAATGAAAGCTGCCATTTATTCTGTGCATGACACCATTTAAACATTTTTCAAAACATTAAATGTTGAATTGCCATTTAAAATTTTGACTCATTCATCAACATGACATAAGGTGGCATGCATGTCCTTATAAATTCAAACAAATCAATCCCAGAATGACCTACTAAAAAGCAATCAAGAACCTCAAAAGCATGTAAAGGTGCCATAAACTATGGCAGATAGCATAGAGATAAGATGATGCCGAGAAACACATCTGGTCTTGGTCCTCTACTCAGAGCTAGTCAAACATGTTTTAATTCTGCAGAAGTTCAACGTGTACGGTTGCAAGTTATTCATATTTGCTCTGGGGTTTAATTAAGAGACCGTTTCACCTCAGGGACCTGCCTCATGTGGCTTTGCAGGTTAGTTGCTCTGGAATGGTCCCGTCGGAGAAGAGCTCTCAGAAACACTGCGAAGCGTCCAACGTGGACGGAGCTTGCCTAAGGCAAACAGCCCCACTTGGCAGCTCAGCAATGGGGTCTGGAGGAGGGCATTCCAGAGCTGCCCTGTAGCTCCACCTTGGGGACCCAACGGCACCCAGGTCCTGGGCCGATTTTGCCCCAACACGCATGATTCCTGAAGCTTTGGTAAGAACTTCAGCAAGGAATAATATCATTTAAACATTCCTTTGACTACATCCTGCTGATCGCAGTGATTTGTTGGGCACCTCACTGTTTGTTGTGTGACAAGTTGGACTTTGGACAAGGTCAGCTCTTGAATCTTGATTATGTTTTTTTCCCCTTGAGCCAGAAGACATTGATTTGTACATCTAGTTTACCTTGTTTTCTTAGCCATTTGTGACACAGTACAACAGTTCCCATCGAAAAAAGTGTCATGTAAATAAATTACAACTTAGGACGTATACATTAAATAATTTTATAAATGAACTTTAAAAAATGAAGGAATAAAAAATGCCAGTCCCAACTTCTACGGCTGCAGTGATTATTCTGATCATGTTGTCATGTGTAATGAAGCACAGTCCCATCATTAATCAAAAGAACCAATCAGATAACTAATTTAGGCAATATTCTTTACCACAGGACATGTCGGTCAGTAAAAATGCATTAAAATAGCAGAAGATCAATAGTAGACACTAGGGATTGTGTTTACGAACCAGTCTTAAACTTTAGGGTATTATATTCTCAGTCATACCGGGCATCTGTTGTGGGGTTTTTTAAAGATAAAATAACACAAGATAAATGCCGAGATTTTATCTTCAGTTAATAACGTGCACTAGAGGCTGTCTGCTACAAATGTATGAATCGCTGTGTTATTTAATGATTTCCACAAAAGTGTGTTTAGCTACTTTCTAAATACACTTTAACTAGGCTGGAGTGACACTGCCCAGGAAAGAGTTGGCAGGTTCAGGATTTACCTATGCGTGCCTTCGATACCTTACGCGGAAGCCCACATCAAACACTGGACCTGGCAGCACTATTTACGTTCTGCCTTGGGCAGCGTTGTTTTACCTAGTCAATACTTTTATTTATATGCAGATGGAAAGGACTTTGTCACGAGCAGAGATAGACTTTTTCTAACATGGATCTTTTCCTTTTGGTTTTTTTTTTTTTTTTTCTTTCAGAACGAGATTTTTTTGCAGATTGTCGTAGTAATAAGAAAGCGCATCTCAGATGTGAAATCTCTACATTGGATTTAAACCTTTCAGGATGGTAAAAGGAAAAGTAGAACAGAGCCTTAGAATAGCTGTAGCCCTGGTAAAGTCTGCTGCCCAGGTGCACAAGTAGCATCACCCCACTGAACTCTGCTTGGAGAGCAATTCCCGTGTGCCCGCAAAGCTGTTCCCAGCTGCCCTGCCAGCCTAGAGCTGCTTGTTAATAACAGTGTAAAACCACAACGGGGCTATAAGCTCAAGAAGTAGTCTCAGCACCAAAAATATAACGAGGCACATTATTCAGCTTCCAGACACGGCACGCATGAACAGAGGGAGTGCTAAAATACCTACGTGACACCTTCACGGATAGGAACAGTATATTAGGCAGATACATTCATAAAGTCTCTGTTTTGGAACACACATCTCATTTTCAGCAACGCTCAGGAACTTCCCATCCTGCTGTAAACAAAGCAGAGCTGTAAATATCAGTGCAAACTGGAAAGACATTTGGCACCTTTGTCTAAACGGCTGGAGCAGTAACAGCTCACTCAAATTGCTAAAAGTTGTTTCTACCAGCCCAGTTTTGTACCAGCCTCACAAACGCTGTCCTGTGACCACATGGGAAAGGAGGAGGGGGTGATTGAGTCATACTTTGCCATTTCCATAGGGAAAAAAAAAAAAACAAAACCAAAACAAATCCTACACCAAAACACCTTGAAAATAAATAAATCTGACAACCCCCCCAACAAATTACAACGGAGTTATTCCAAAGTAGCAGAACATAAATGGCAAGGCAGCAGCAAGGGATAACTGCAGAATACCATACACATGAGGAATACCAGCAGGGTCCTTTCGCTTGCCACGGGCTGCAGCTTTGTGGCAGTCATACCTGCAGTTGCATATCTGATCATACTCAGTGGACTGGTCTTACTTGAAATGATTGGATACCTGTTCAACTTCCTTGGACTTCTGGCATCCAGAACATTCTATGTATTCTGTGATGTGCAGGAAAATACCAAAAATACCAGGAAATAAAATTTTAAACCTGCTGCCTGGTAGTTTCATGCAATACCTCCTAGCAACCATACCCATCTCTCCTCTAGTTTGCACGCCTCCTCTCCCTCATCTTCTCATAGCCATCTCTGTTTTGAGCCCAAAAATGCTTGACCTAGTTAATCTGTCATCATCCAGGAAGCTATTCAGTGTCTTGTGGGCTTCCGCAGCACCTTCTCTATTTCAACAGTACAGACAGTCCCTCACGGGCACTCTGGTGACCTATAAACATGGAAAACATTGAGGACTTCACCAGAAATCAAAAGGAACCACAACATATGTGGCTGTGCTACTGGCATGGGAATCAGACAACAGCAAGAAATATTCCACAAAACACTTGAAGTTAGAATGCTTATGAGCTGAACTGTAAGCATATGCTCATGTATTTTAAGGCCTGACAGAGTTGATAAATGAGCTGATAGAAGACTACTATTGTAGTCTAAAATACACCTAATAGTCCTTACTTTCAGAAGAGCAGGAAAGCATCTGAGATATTGGAGCTCCTGAGGACCCCCTGTTGTTTCAAGAGATTTTATGAGACAGAATTTCCTGATATTTTTCTTAAAATCACAGAACCTTATTTTATTGCACATAATTCAATTACTTCCTTCTATCCAATAAAATAAGCTCATTGAAATAAAATCAGAATTACTTCCCTCCTTTGGCTTGGGTACAGCATCTTTTGTACCCAGCTAAGCAATCTTCGCACTGCTTGGCAATAATCCTGCTTAGAAAGGCAGGATTTAGAACAGATGCAGACTTCTCCATGTCGGGGTGCTACTAAGTTCTCTGTTGATTAGTAGGGTGCGTAATTGGGTATGACAGAATATAGATTTCTGGCAGAAAATAATTTCTAATGGGAGAAGCCACTTGCTGAGGACACCCACTTCAATTAAAGGTAAATCAAGCCTCTAAGTTTGGATGTTAACCCCAGGACTTCTCCCAGACCCACTATTTCTGCTTTTAGGCACCAGGATTCAGCATCTGGCTGTGCCATTAACAGAGAAATAGCCATGAAGATAATTCATAAACTTAGAAGTGGAAACAAGGCTTCACCAGGAAAAGGTCTGCTGAAGCTGACTCACATGTGGCAATAACCTCTGATGGTGGAATACTATGTAAATAATATGCAAACACTATACTCAGATGTACACTAACCTCCAGTTAAGTGGAAGAGCTCAAAACTATTTAGCTTGCAAACTAATTGTTGCTGTGAATATAGGCCTGCTCTTTGTAAGCACAACATCAGCCCTTCACGGGCCTCTATGAGTATGGGCCTTGTGTGTGTCTCCCAGTTTGAAACGGAATGAGCAGAAAACCAAATTTTTCCGACTCATCATAGAACTTCCGAGAAAGCAAAGGTCTGTTTAGACACCATGATACCTATTGCAAAGCCCACTGAAATCACACAGAGTCTTTCTGTCAGCTTACATTCTGTCGGCTCTGTTGCTGAAAACTGATCTCAAAGCAACAAGTCTTTAGTGTTTTAATATCTTCATTTGCTTATCTTCGATTAGACAGCGCGTTCACCTCACGCTAAAGCAAATGAAAGGGTGCTGCAGCGTGCGTTTCCGACAGACATGGGGATAGAAGGTTGCCATGAACCAGACACCAGTCCCTGTTGTAGCATGTGGTTATCTCCCTGAAATCAGCAATAATCCTTCTGTGCTTAACATAAGGCATGTGCTCGAGTGCTTCGTTTGAGGAAAGCCTGACTGATTGGGCTAAGGCTTTTGATCTTGGCCTCTTCTTTTGAAAGAAAAGGAAAGAAAACAGAGATCAGCCCTAGGCAATTATATTTTATGGTACTGTGTTTGCTGCTGTTGCTGCTTCAAGGGAGCAATGAGCTTATCTGCGATGAGAGATTTCCACCTTGCCAAGCAGCTCTGGGTTTTGCATCCATGGTGGTTGGGCATCAATGGTTTCCCTGCAGCTGGTGGCAAAGGCATGGGCTCGGGCTCACGCTGCCCTTGCCCGTCAGCACCAGGGGCTAGTGCCCGGGGCTTGGCACTGTGTAGGCTCCTGGGGAGATAAGCAGGATTCTCTGCAAAACACAGTGACACAGGGAGTGGCCGAGCGCAATGGTAAGTTACCTGAGCAGCACTCGTCATTCTCAGCTCTCTCCTGCTCTACTGGAATTTCCCAAAGGAGCTTCTTCAGAGCTGCCGCCAAGCTTCTTATGGCTCATGTTTTTCTTCCCACAACTTGTGTAGCAACATTTTCTTCCACAACAGGTTTCACTAGGAGTCTTTTCAAAAGTGACGGACCACGATCACATCCAGGACTCACATCTAAAATGCAGCTAAAATCTGTCAGCTGCTTAACACGACACAGCAATGATACAAACCAAGATGTGAAACACATTGAGCTGGAACTACAGGGGAATTTTGGGCATAAAATATAATTG
Source organism: Megaceryle torquata (assembly GCA_024611175.1). Taxonomy (NCBI): domain Eukaryota; kingdom Metazoa; phylum Chordata; class Aves; order Coraciiformes; family Cerylidae; genus Megaceryle; species Megaceryle torquata. Next base: position 31,587 of record JANIJG010002212.1, on the reverse strand, counting down.
CTCGAACTGGAGTTTAGCCAGCACACCAAGATTCGCACCCCTGTCTTGCAAAAATAATGCAATGAGGTGTGTGAACTGCAAACAGTCACGACCTCAAATTTATGGCTTACAGGCATCTTAGCATGGTGTTTCCAGCAATACTGTCTTCTCCCAGCACCATACTGGGACATTTGTTCTGTGTTGACTCAAAAAGGAGACTATTGCCCACTGATTTACCAGCACTGCTAGACAGAGTGCAGCGAGTTTCTTTAGAGGTCCCTTACTCAAGTAACAATGTCTCACAGCTTGTGAGAGTTAACAACATCACAGCATTAATTGGCATAACTACAACTACAGCATGAAGGCTGTACCTTCTAAAACGTTTTTCTTTCTTTTTTTTCCCCTTTTTATTTATATTTTTTAAGAGATTATTTTAACTAAAGCTTTTAACCAGCATTACCATATAGTTTGATTGTACTTTTGAAGATGACAATAATAAACACATTAATTTCTAGAGAGAATATGAAGAGTGATGCAGGGCACTATTTAATTCTTTATTAAATCTACAGTTAAATTTGTGCCCGAAAAGAAAAAAATTAAATCTCAACTGACTGCCATGATTCATTTCACATTAAAGATTTTATGGCAGCACAGGTCAAACATTAGCCATCAAAATGTTTCCAGGAAAAAAAAAAAAAACACATCTGTTACGTTGAAAATGTTTCAAGGAAATTTTTGCTTTCTTAAAAAAAAAAAAAAGAGTTTTGAAATTGAAGAATCAGGGAAAAAAAAAATGCTTTTCTCAGAAAAGCATTGGGAAACACACAGTGCAGCAAATATCTTGGTTCTCTCAAGAGAAAACTGAGGTTCTCGTTCCTCCCACAGCACATCCTACAGTAACTTGTCCCATCAGAAGGCAACCAGAGGAAGCACTGGCCGAGACCCTCGGCCTGGTTTGGCTCCGAGGTTGGCACTGTTCATCCATCCGACGCAAACTGTTCCTGCAGTAGCACTGACTGGCTTTACACGCTTATTTTGATCTGCTTTTTTTGGCTATATAAACCAAACAAGGCAGTTAGGAGTAAAGAAGCCTTGCTTTCAGTTGTATTCTTTAGACAAATTCTGGTATCTAGCCAATACATTAGAATACTTATTTTTAAACACAGCACAAATGTTGCAGCTGTGAAACAGTGAGCATATGAAGAACAGTGAGGATTAAACCAATTTAAATCCCTCTAGCTCCCTCTCATACACCCTACCAGGAGAAAATACAAGTGGATACATCTACACCAAGCTCTGTCCTCATTTATAAAGTGAGTCCATAACATGTACAGACTCCAGCACACTGGATAGTTAGTTTTGATATGTGCTGCATTTTAAACATAACGGCTTTTAAAGTTAAAGCAATCTGATTAACTCAGTGTTACAACTGACAGCAAAGTGACAAGGTCCAGCAGAAACAGATGTTCCCTGCAAGTTGCTTCTTCCATCCCACACATCTTTTAAGCGACATTCAAATACCATTTGGCACTTCTCCCAACAGTTTGGGTTTTCCCCCCCGCCCCCCATCTTTAATGGAATTGTAGGAAAATGTGACACTTATCTCACTGCTATAAATTTAATAGTAATAGTAAAGAACATCACTCACATTAAATGTAAGAAAGTGAGATCATGGTAATGTACATAGTTTTATGCTAATCCCTTAGCAGTACTCTTGTATGCACTCTTTTTCTTGCATTAATACTCTGCTCAAGGTAGATTAGTCTATGCAAACCTACCATGCCTGCTGCTCTCTGCTACAGAATTTATCTCTTGCATGTGAACCAGCACAGCCTTCAGCAACACTGTGCTGCAGCGAGCAGCTTTGGGTCACAGAAGATACTTCTGTGTGGCCAGTGGAAATTGAGCCAACAGTTCACACCTACCCACCTAAATTTTTATCAACTGGAAACACCAGTCACTGCCAAACAAAATGCAAGTTGGTTACAAGAGCATTAACCACGGAGAAGTATCAGTGTACTGTGGAGGAACCCCAAAAGAAATGTCTGTTGATAATAGAAAAGAATTTAGAAAGTTGCCAAATGTATCGTGGTATCTGCTGAATATGAAAAGCTTTAAAAACAAAAGGAAGGGAATGTCTGTGTGTATATATTATACAGCTTAATAACTCTGCTCTAACTACAAATTAATTCAAATCTTGTACTTGCATTAAAAATGAACTCTATCTATTTTATGTTGATCATTAACTAAGAATATTTCACACTAGAGATTTGTCATATTAAAGAGAATTGAAACCACTTGTATCAATTAATTGGATTATACATAATCTTTACATAGATTACCCCAAATAATTTAGATTCTATATTAAGGAAATATTAAATATGAATTCTGTGAGGAGTCGTGACCCCCAACTCCTGTGTAAATAATAGTCTGGGATAGGGAAAGGAATGACAGCAAAGAAGTGTAAATCAAAAGCTGATGGTGAGAACTCTTCAGTAAGATTCCTTCATTGAAAGCCGCACAAAGCACGTGAGCTGTATTACACCACTAACTTATCATCATCCCTAGGGACAGTGTCTCGGAGATGGGATGGAGAAAGAGGGGCTGCAGAACAGTGGTACCAACAAGTCTCAAATCCAGTAGGATAAGAACCTGAAGCTGGTTCTCCTAAATGCCAGAAAGCCTTATTTTGAAGTTTAATCTCTCTGTTCATGCTTTAAATAATAATAATGGTATTAACAATAATAATAACAACAAATATTATTATTAACTCTCAGCTTTTATTGTTGAATAATAAAAAAACCTTAGCAAGATCTTGAAGCCATAATATTTCTCAGTCCTCCTCATTTTTTATGCATCTGTTAGTCTCACTAACCTATGAAAACAGTCAAAAGAAACAGAAAAAGAAAGCTGGTCTCTGCTAGAGAGTATTAGGTCAAGCTGTCCCAGAGGGGCGTGAGGCTTACAGTTAAGAAACTTCTAAGTATCTTCAGAAAAATACTTGCCAGTACAAATAGCAACCAGACAATCAACACCAAAAGCTTTGTGAGAGTATTGTCCCACTTTTCCTCTCTGTACAGTACCTGGCAATCACTTCAAAGCAGCAGGAAGAAATTCTGCAGCAGGAAGACAGAAGACCATAGGCACTAGAACACCCTGAACCTCACAGGATGGGGGTTAGAAACCAGGAGGAGCCCAGAAAAAGCCATAACGATCCAGAATGTGCTGTACCTGTGACAGGGCAGGATTCTTGGTATGGGAAAAGGAAATAAGTACTTAAATAATTGCTTGGCTCTTCAGTAAAGCAAATTTTGAACACAATTAGCAGAAAAAGAGTCAAAATCAACTGGGCACATGTTTCTTTGTGAATTATTCAGAGGGGCTTCAGCACCACAGGAGAACTGACACAGTCTCACAGGACAACATCAGCAGAGACATTTAGATGATACAGACTTTTTCCCCAACCCAGAGAAGGCAACAAATCAAAGGCAGAACTGAATATATGCACAATGTCACAGTTACCACATCTGCCTTAAAAGACAATGCTTTCTGTAACTGCCATGATGTTTTCACAAAAAAAATACACATCTTCTGCACATCAAAATATGCAGCTTCTAAGTGTGCTCATCTTTCCTCAGAGTAAGAAGCAGTAAAGCCTTTGCCACAGCAGCCTCCTTGGGAGCATGTCCATTGCCCTCTTTTTGAATTGTGCAATGCTTGGCATTCTTCAGACAACCTGCAGATAAGCCCAGATACTTCTTAGAAAGAGATTTCAATACAAAGCACCCCAGAATGTTTCTGGAGATCCACTCAATTCTGAATATAGCCTTGAAACAATTTGTGAAAGGTTTTTGACATGCTAACTACCAGATTTACAAACGCTAAGTGTACATGCTATTCCAATAATCAAATTCCATCAAATTCCAATAATATTATACCCTTCTCCAACAAGGAACGAAAGGTTGACAAAATATTTCTGCTTCCACCATCACAAAGCGAACTCCTAAAGAAAAAAAAATCCCTTCCTAACTTTACCTCTAAATAAGTCTTTGCTTTAGTGCCATGTCATCCTCACATCTATCATTACCTCATGCCTTTTCCACATGGGACAAATTAATTATAGGAGAAGCTTCAGCAGTTCCACAAAAGCCTGGACGTCAGGACCTCGTGTGCTGCCAGAGAGATGTCTCAGCATGTTGCGAATGCAATTTGAAAATTCTGGATTTGGAAATTGGGCTGTTTAGCTCTCGGATGATGCAGAGAATTGATTAATTAACAAGTGACATGAGACCTACCCATCTCTCTGCTTCACCATACCACCGGGAAGCAAGAGAAGCACTGAGCATCCCCCCAGAGCATGGCAGCAGCCCATGGGGCTGGGGAATTTGACTGCAGCTCTGTTTGCTGTTCTACAGCTCCCACCTTTTCAAGGAGATGAGGCTTCATCAGCATTTACTTCTGCCAGGATATGCTGAGGCTTTTCTCACCATTTGAAACACAGAAAAGAAGGGGAAAGCAGCAATGCTGTGCTAAGGGCAGGATGCTTGTCACACTACCATAAACGCTCATCAAAGACGGGCTGTGTTAAACAAAAGTTTTCCTTTATCAAGGAAAGTTGCAGACAGTTTAATCCAAAATTCCAGTAACCATTCTGCTGGGATTTTTAAAGCAGCTGTTTTTTTATACCCTATGGTCAAAAAATTAAAAAAACAAACAAACAAAAAAAAACCAAAACAAAACAAAAAAAAAAACACACACAAAAAAAAAAAACAAACCAAAACAAAACAAAAAAACACACCAACAAAACAGCAAAACACAAATGAGAGCATTTGCAAAACCCCAAAAGGAACAGCTTCAAACCCTCAAACATTCTGGAAAAGGACCTATTGAAACTCTTCTGTCTAGCCAGAAGTTCCTGTCCAAGAGCAGGCAGTGTGACTAAACTGTCACACAGCAATAGAGCCCAAACTTGAGGAGCTTTAAAAGTCAGCTCTCTCTCAAGCATGTTCCCTCCAGCTAGCCCTGGGGAGGGCACAGTGACAAACTCGGTGGAAGTGGCCCTGCAAGAAGCCACCAGCAAGGAATGCATCACCTTACGTCTAGATGCAACATTAAGAAAACATTTCCACTACTTACCCAGTAGAGCACTGCTGAGCTATCTGACCCAGCATGGGCTCCAGCCCTCAGTCCTCTCCCTTCAATTTCTTTGCTTGAGGCAGGTGGATAAAATTAGAAACACGCACATAACAGTGACAGTTTCTTGTTTGCTCCCTGCCACCTACTTTGTCTATAGCTTTCTTTCAAGTAAATCATACAATTATTCTTTTCCTCCCACTCCACATTTTAAGTGACGTTTGATTAACAAATAAACTAACCCTTAATAAGAAAACTATTGTCTAAATAAGCACTAACACTTTAAATTAAGTACTTTAAACACACCTAATTATGTATTTAATCAGGATTTAATGGGACATGCATTATATGCTAACTAAACACAAAGACTACTTAAAAGGTATTTATGGAGGTTTAAGAATTCTATATAAAAGAAGTATTTGCTACAAGCTGGCACGTGGGATAACTTTTATTTACTTTAAATAACATTAATGAAATAAATGCAGAAGTCCAGTGATATCACTTAAAGTTGCTTTGTGGATAAACATATACACAAATAAAATTGTTTCCATATGATATATCTGTGGCTATATCCCTATGACATACCTAACGTGGAAGCATCAGGCTGGCTTCTCATATCCCACATCTTACCTTTGAGTCTCAATAGCTTGTTTCTCTCTACTGGCATTTGGGAAGTGCTAAAATTCAGAATTTATGGTCTGCATGAAACATCAGCATTTTGAAATCAGTTTCCATTCAGATTCGGAACTTTTTTTTTTTCTTTTTCTCCTCCTTCTCTTCCTAAACTTTTCAAAGAACAGAAATCCAGCAGAGCTGCCCAGAGCTATGCCTGCTGGAAGCCTGGGGGTCTGGTTTAGGAAGTCTCTTTGCGTTTGGAGACAGGATCTTCCTACATCTTCCAGACGTAAATCCAGAGAGCTGAGGTCTGCGATGCGGGGCGGACTTTCTGGTGCAACTACCTTCAAGCCACAAGTGCTGGCAGGCAGCCACAGAGCCACCCAGGTGACCTGGCAGGGAACCAGACGGATTTACAATGAAAATCTGCTTAGCAGGCTAGGTTCTCTGGGAAGATTCATTGAAAGCCAGATGTTTTCATGAAATGTTTTGCTTTTGACGAATCGGCATTTTCTGATGGTGGGGAAAAACAAACCAAACCAAAAGAACCAAAAGGAAAAAAAAAAAACACCACCCAAAAAACTGTCTCCCTGAAAAGTTTCTCCAAGCTCTGCCAAGAGGATTTGGCAGCTACGTGGCCAGGTTGGGCAGTGCTTGGGAGAGGGTCCCAGAGCCTCTCAGCTGCATCCCTCACACCAGAAGTGCCCACCACAGCAGAGCTTTCAGGGAGGATCCTGCTGTTGTCCTCCACTGCAGTTTGCCAGGCAGTGGGGGCTGGCCCCAAGACAACCATCCCCCCACTGTTCTCCTACCTAGAGCTCTCATGTTCAGACAAAAGCACCAACTCCAAGTGGAGCAGAAGCAAACACTACAGTATCTTCAGAGTCTCTCAGCAGCCCTCTCCTAAGAAAATCAGCGGGCTGGCAATCCTCTGGAGGTAGATGTTCTCAGGGGATCGGCGTTATGCCTACCTTCCTTGTTACCCAGTGCAGCAATTTGAGGGTGGTGGCACAGGAGCCCACCAGGGAGCTGCTGGTGAGGTGCCCCTGGCTGCCTGCCTGCCTACCTACTTCAGACTGTATGTCACTCACCCAGCCTCTCCAGAAAAGCCGCAGGTTCCAGTAGCAACACATCAGGAATCTAGCAAGCTTTAACTTCCAGGTCTTCCTGCCACCTTCTGCTCTCTAATTCTGACTGCTGATACAAGCAGCAAAAGGCAGCCAGCACTTGACAGCTGAACACAGCTGAGATAGCTAATGGCTTATGTCTAACAAAGCCATTCCTAATAAAAAGAAATAAGGCATAAAAGGAGAGAAAAGGACCATGCTGCACACCGGGCTTGGGGGGCGGCTGAGCGGTGGCGCTTCTTTCAAACAGTGAGTTATCTGGAAGTGGCACTAAAGGCGAGCACAAAAAGTGCTGATGAAAACTCTGCTTAAAGACTTGTTTTTCTGAAGCAAGAAATGCCATATGTCTTTCTCTCAGCAGCAGGCCAGACCCACTGCTTTATTTCTGGTGCTACAGTAAATGGTATACATTAAATAGTCACTAGGTCTTCAGCAACTTCACCTCTGATATTATTTTAAAAGACTTTCAGCTGTGAAAAGCAATGTCATTTTATTCTTCAGATGGAGCTATCTTTCAAATCAAAGGTCATTTCTTTTTTAATACACAAAGTGTTAAAAAAAATAAAAATCTCTTGAAACTGTCACATTCAGAACATCTGTCCGTCCCAAAGTCTCGAAACATTAACACATACTTTGACTGTAAATATGTTAGAATATCCAACTAACTGTGTGTCAGATATGACACTTTCTTGTGCTAGTGAAACCCAGATGAAATTCATCAACTTCGGAAGATTGCAGATTTAGAGTTCTGTAAATAAGGGGAAAAATTGGCCCTGTGCTTTAATTAACATTTTAAATCAAAGCTGTATTTGAAAATGTTCCAAAATTCTAAGAGATCATAAATAACCCTGGTCTGCAATATTAGACTAGAACATACTTGTACATTCTCTGCTTGGAAAGAAAATAAATGTGGTTTTTATCAAATGATAATTATGGTTGCGTTTGAAATGATCCTCCTTAAATTCTCCAGGAAGGGTAAATGACTGCTGAATTTATCCCCCTCCCCTTTAGTCAGGGATTCAAAACAATTCCCAACAAACTGTTGGGGCCTGTGGATTTGGAGAGCTACGTCATTAAAAGCTTCTGTCATTATTCCGCTTACATGCTTGTTCTTCAGAGACCGTATTTGCAGCAATAAATAATGTTTTGAAACAAACAGGTGATTTCTGTAAGAAGAATCGACAGTATATTTTTTGAAGGCAGTGGTTTCTGTAGAAACCTTCCCTCTCTTTGTCCTCTCCTATCTGCAGGGTATTGACAGCTCTGACAAGACTTTGATTATCTAGTCAGCAGGAGCCTGAGACTTGTCACTTGTCAGGTGTGAGCTGGCAGTCACGCAACTGATGAAACAATTGAAAAGAGATAGGCTGAGCATGAGGAGGATCAGGGTCACCAAGCCCAAAATGTACTCCTGTCGAGGAATGGGATGGCTTACACCCTCATTAAGGACTCCACTAAGGCACAAGAGGGAGGCAGGGAGGAACCAGAATAGGGAAATGAGAAAGGTTGAAGACAGTGGAGGATCTCCAGTTGGCAACAGCTGGTTCTTGCCCCTGGCTCTTCAGCCAGCAGAGCCCCCATGGTCCCAGGGCAGCTGGCATGCTGCCTTTCTGCATCCATCCCCTGCCCAGGACAAGAGGTTAAGGCGGCACTCTCCTGTGCCTTGTCTCCCACGCGATGAAGGGGTTTCAAACTGTGCTTCCTGGCAGTGGGGGTGAAAGGCAGGGTAGCTTGCTGGACAGACTCCTCACTGGGAGAGTTAACACCAACCCAACCACTTCTGAGCAACCATGCTTCAACTTTCGCAAGCAAGGTTCTCCTGCCCCTCTACTCTGCACTAATGAGACCACAGCTAGAGTGTTGTGTTTAGTTCCAGGCTCCCCAGTTCAAGAGGGACAGGGAAATACTGGAAAGAGTCCAGCAGAGAGCTACAAAGACGCTGAAGGGATTGGAACATCTCTCTGCTGAGGAAAGGCTGAGAGCCCTGGGGCTGTTTAGCCTGGAGAAGAGAAGACTGGGAGGGGATCTGATGAATGTTTACAAATATCTGCAGGGTGGGTGCTGAGTAGAAGGGGCCAGGCTCTTGTCAGTGGTGCCCTGGGATGGTCACCAGGGGAAACACAGGAAGTTCCACCTCAACGTGAGGAGAAGCTACTTCACTGTGACAGAGTCTGGAACAAGCTGCCCAGAGAGGCTGTGGAGTCTCCTTCTCTGGAGACTTTCAGGACCCACCTGGATCTGTTCCTGCGTGGGCCTGCCCTGGGAGACCCTGCTTGGGCAGGGGGGTTGGACTCGATGATGTCCAGAGGTCCCTTCCAACCCCCACCATTCTATGATTAGATAGAAATTCCAGCTATGACTAAAATGCCTTTAGTCCATAGACTAAGAGGTCTGCGTGCATCAGGGTGATTTCTGCTGCCCTTGGTGAGAGCTGCTGTCTCACCGCTGCTGGAGACACCTGCCCAGTAATCTGCACTTTGGCACTAGATGATACAAATGAAACTCCAAGAGGGGCATCTACTAATCCAAAGACCGGCTTAGTCAAAGAGGGCAATACAGAACAATAGCCCTTGTCTTGCAATTGTCGGGACTTAACAAGATGCATTGTAGAAATATGTCTGTAATCCACAACTAATATCCTCTCTGTATATATCATACACAACCGGTGGGTCAGTTCACAGCAGCTTATCTTAAGAACATTTCACACAAAACTGGATTAGCACAATATGCTTTGCACTGGAAAAATCCTTCACAAACTTCAGCTCATGTAAAACCCAGGACCTTTTTTCTGTTGGTTCTTCTCACATTATACACTGTCTGTTTTGCTGTGATCTGCATTAGTTACCTATCCCTATTAAAATGTAGTTCAAGGTATGTGTCGCAAGATTTAACAGACAAAATACTGCTGCTCTGAAAGCCTCTCTTAAATGTAAATGATAACATAAAATATTACACGCTATTTATACAATAGTAACTAAATATACAATATTTAGTTATATATACAATACGCAATATTTAGTTAATGCCATGGGAAAGATCGTACTGAGGATGCAACACAACGCAAACCTGCAATGACATCACTCATTCCAGGACTTTCTCTCCAAGTCTGTGCAGACACAAGGCCACTGACATCCGAGTTTGTGGTCCCATCACAGGAATCAATTGTAAGCTGCATTTACTGGTTTATGTGAGCCCCAAATCCTTGCAAAAAGCTTGGGAGTTGTCTGCTGTCCCTTATAAAACTGGTTATTGGTGTTCTTTAAATTGCTGGGATACGTAGACATGGATAAGATAAGCATGAATTAACTGTCTGACTATGCATATCAATTGAGCAGAAAATTCTCTTCTGAGATAAGGCAGCAATAAAAAAATCACGGGGCAGGATGGGCCAAATCAAAGAGAAGAGGAGGCTGAAGGTCTGTGACATTCACACACAGTGGGACCCAACACAACAGAAAAGAGATGGCCAGTGATCTGAGGAGAGGCAAGAAAAGAAACAGCTCTTGAATATTCCGTATGAAACATCAGAGGTAGATATATCATTTTAAACTTTAAAAAGTCCTTTCTTGTTATTAACTATGCACAACAACTTTCTTTTTGGACATAAATCAAGAGACAGCTCACTCTAGTGCCAGGCATGAAAGGTGTGGTACACAGCAGCATCCCTAAAAATGGGTAACTGGTGAAGTCCTTCTTGCACAGCCAGGCAGCTACCCTGCACTTGGCCAATCCATCACTGAGAGATTTTCCCTGAGGATTTCAAAGCACTTTATAGGAGTTGATCACAGGTATCCTACCCAGGATTTCATATGTTTGAAGAAGAAAACATTAATGCACCTGCTTCACCTAGGGCTGCACACTAACTATAATACCCTATATTTAAACATCGAAATTTAGGGAGTTTTCAGTATCATTCAAAACTGCAACACAGCTTAGAAAAATGCAGCGTACAAAGTTACATATTCTGTAGCTGTTAGAGGTACCCATTGTGCTGAAATGATACTTGAATTTCTTCATAAAAGAGCTTGTTCTGGACTTCTGAACACGGATCCAGTATGGAATGGATACTTGATAGGAGAATGACAGTGTGATAAATAAAGTGCTCACCAAGAATACCAGGCAGCAATGAATGACAGGTACAGATCAATGGACTATCAGGCATGTTTTCAGCCATCAGTTTATTGTTATTAATACTTTAATCATTGTTTTTAAAGCTGGAGATTAACACATTCACTGCTGGATGTCAGATTTCATTTCTCATCTCTCAAAGACTGAATCAGAAATGTATCCTGAGAATGATAAATTTAGACCAACACAAGCAACTCGGTGAAAAGAATTACTTATGCCATTTTTGGGAAGGGACTGGGCTTGGCTGAACACGTGAGGAATCCTCCCCTCACCTGCCCGTCCTGAGCCCCATGTTTGCCAATTGTCACCTGCAAAAGTAAATAGTGGCCTCTTGAGAGTAAAACTTACTATGCAATTAGTGAGCATTTCTTGAAAACAATACTAAGGAGCAGGGCTGGATTTAGAGGTGATCCTCAGATAGTACCATATTGGTTTCTAATTTATCAACGTCCCAGTGCAGAGGCACACCCTGGACTTACTCATACCCCAAAATTATCTGAAGTAACATCCAGCAAGGTTTTGGCTGCTCTTGGTTGCACAGGACAGCGATTCAATTAAGTGCAGAGGAGTATCTAATTATTCTGATATTGGTAATAATTTCCTGAGTAATCATAGAATCCTTAGGGTTGGAAAGGACCTCTAGGATCATCGAGTCCAACCTTCATCCTAGCATCTCTCTAACCACTAGACCATAGCCTCAAGTGCTATGTCCACTCATTGTTTGAACCCCTCCAGGGATGACGACTCCATCACCTCCCTAGGCAGCCTGTTCCATTGCCCAACCATTCTCTCAGGGAAGAACTGCTTCCTAATATCCAATCTAAACTTCCCCTGATGAAACTTGAGGCCATTTCCTCTCTTTTATCATTAGTAATTTGGGAGAAGAACAAGGGCTTTACAGCACTGGCAATATCAGTTCAGCTCCATTATTCAAGAAGAACCTACAGCATAATACATGGCTTTGACTCCAGATTATGAATTTTCTATTTTTCAGCGTTGCTGGGGTTTTTATCAGCTGGGAACCCTGCTTTATTCCACTCAGACTTGAAAAAATACCTTAGCTCCAAGTAAAGCAAGGCTCCCTTTAGCTCCAGACAAAACACTGGAATGTTTCCTCCATGGAAGAGAGTCCTATCACCATCTACTGTCAATCGTAATAATTCATAAAGGATGCCATAGAGATTTGAATGTGCTATTGGATCACTTTCTCAGCACTCACTATTTGGTTACAAGAGCAGAGTCTGTGAGAAGATCAAACCAGAAAGCTATCAATGCTCAGCTATCAATATAGATATTTGCTAGAATACAAAATCCTCCAGTTAATGTAAAATAATTGTGGAAATAGTTGGCAAATTAAAGACGGTTGTTATAGATTCCAAAAATATTTTTGCTTTCAGCAAAATACATTTTTAATTACTTTCCTACTAGCTGTCATTTTTCATAAACCAGTCTAGACAACTCGTGCCAAATCATGCAAAAACTGATCTCAATGAAATCCTTTCCTCTAAAACCAAAGATCAGAAAATGTTCTCTTTTTAAAGCACACATGGAGTTTAACAAAAGACTTCTAGATAAACTTTGATGTTTGTGGAGGACTAAAAAAAAAAACTGATACATTTAAAAAAAACCTGATACATTAAAATATCAAATAATATCAAATTCTTTTCCCAGTTTAGAAATAAACTTGAAAATTTAAACAAACACTTCGATATTGTATTTGTTATCCTCTGAATTCAAACTCTTTTTCCCAAAACATATTACTACGAAGCACAGACTAGCAAACTGCACTAACACAGTTATAAGATGTACATGCATGTTTCTACCATGCCTTATCCTATTTATCTTCAGCATATTGAAAAGGAAAGGAAAAGAGAGAAAAAATAATCTGAATTTGTATTTCCTTTACACTTTTGGCTGGAATTATGAAGCTGAGTTATAGCACTCAGAAGTAAGGAATTACGTTTAGTAAAGAATGGAGATTTTGCTTTTAGCGTCATAATCAATGTCCAAATCTAAAATTGATATAATTGACTGTTAATTAATTCCCTTGATATTTTCATTAGCACATCCAAGCAACAAGTCTTCTGTTTGGCACTTCTGAATTATTCAGGAAGTACTGAGATTGCTATAATGAAGGCGTTACTGCCTGATACTATGCTGGCTAATAAAGTTAAATGCAAGGCATGTTTTTTATTTTTCCATTCTATTGGACAATCACAGATTTCCCTTAAGATATGTGAAATGAAGTTTCTGAGCCATGTAAAAAAAATATCAAGAGAAATATCCAAAGATATTTTTGTGAAAAAAAAATTAAAATAAAATAAATATAGCTTTGTACTTTCAATAATTGTAGCTTTCCCTTAAGTCCTATAACACTGCAATGAAAAGGGTTGCCATGGGTGCCATCTAAACCTGTTCTGAAGGCTCCTTAGGTCTCCAGAGCTAACCTTGCCCATCAGCTCTCCAGGTCCCAAAACATTTGCAGCAGCCTAACAACGAGCAGAGATTCACTAGTCCCCTTGCCTTTGCTAGCTGTCCCTCCAGCAGCAACGTGGCCAGGATGCTCTCAAATCCTGGTATAAATCCCTCAGCAAACAGTGTTCTTACCCAGGTAAATCCTCTCTGATACACAATGTTGATTTTGCTAGAAGAGAGATTTAGGATTGGCCTAACCAGAAGAAAGATAGAAGTGCTCTTTTCGGGATGCTTTGGTTCATGGTTGTGTAGGGTTTATGCCAAACTTGGCAGCTTTGTGTCTCTTATTAATACTGGGTTTAGGTTTTTTTTCTTTTTCTTGTAAGGTACTAAGTGGCAGAAATCCCATAAATCTTGCCTTTCCAAAAAGAAAAAGCTTGAGGGGACTGGGTGGTACATTTGATGGATGCACTGTCCTTAATGCACTAGCCTCTTCCCTAAGGGATTATGGTTTTGAATTTAGTGCAGAGAATGAACTGTTCCTCAACTGATAGCAGTAAAAGTTTATCAGCAAAGGATAGCTTTACCTTTCAGATCATCGCTGTGTTCTCGGACATGATCCTACTCTGTATGGATCTTTCAGTGCCACTCACAAAACCAATAAATAGCTCCTAGAGAGGAAAATCAGACATTTTCTTTTTTTTTTTCTTAAAAAAAACCAACCAGAATGCTACTAGTCCTAATTAATTTAATATTTGTCACTTGGACATCATCTCCCATATGACAACCTCCAAAGACTTTACAAAGATTAATGACACCCCATTATATCAATGAAGCAGAAAGAATAAGAATTAGTTCACCATCACTGAGATGCACACTCTTCTAGGGTGGAACATGACAGCTACTTAACAGTATATAACATGGAGGAAGAGGGCCTTGGGGAATCAAGAACCTACCAGTTACTTCAAGTGAAATAGTGGTCCTACAGCAATGAAGTTGTTCTTCCCAGCAGTTAGATCACTGAGTGGGTATGCTCTTTCCAACCTCCTACGGTATCCTGTGGCTGCAGGAAGACATTGCACAACTCTAGTGGAGGAAAGCAGAGGAAGTTTTGATGGTAATCCATAGGTAAGAGACTATAGTCCCACAAATTACCATCTCAGAGAAGGATCTGCACCCATGCCTCTGCTGAAGGGGTAGAGATCTCTCTTTAGAAACAAAGTAAAAAAGCATGACACCTTCAAACATTGAATTGTGTCCTGTGAAGAGGGATGGACCTTAACCCACTTAGTTACCAACCCTGACCAAAGATCTCAAAGGAAGAGTTCAGGAGTTTCCACAAGCCGCCATTCCAGTCTAGCCCTTCGGAGAAAATGGGTCTCTTACAATTACAAGGGCTTTCTGAATATACACCACACGACTTTCAGTTAATTTAACTTGCTGGAGGAAAAGAAAAAAGAAAAAGCCACATTTTTAGATTTGATTCTCCTAGTCTTAAAATATTAATGAGACACATGCTTGGGTTTTTTGTTGTTTTTTTATTTTTTGTGTGTGTGTGTCTGTATTTTTTTTTTTTCTTCAATCCAACTATCTCCAGAATGGTTATTGACAATTTACAAAGAGAGGTTAGAAAATAGTAAAGGGAAATATGTAAGTTATTACAGTTCTAGTGTTGCAGGGCCAAGTGAAGTAAATTAATGTAATGCAAACATTTTGTGGATTTGTTTAATTATTTGCAAGTACAATTACATCTGCAAGTACAATTAAATCATAGTGCAGTAGATGGGGGTTTATAAATGGGATTTTTCCTAATGAGTCTTTTCAGAACACTCAAAATTCTTTGCAAAATATGGATATGCTTCCAGGTCATTTGTCATCTACTTGCTGAAGAGATGATAGTACACAGCTGTGGCTACATTCAAAAAACTTGGGAAAAACAACTTTCATTTAGCTACTGATGAAATTGCCTTCATGACAAGGACCAGCACAAGACCTTCCCACCTTTGCTTTCCCATGGGTCTTCCCTAAAGAGCTCATGGGGACTTACTGGAGATGTGTGTGTCCCAGTAGAACAGAAAAGGAAAAAGGGAATTTCACTGGGGCTGGGTGGCACCCTCTAGGGATTTCTCATCTGGTTGAGGAATTGCTTTCTGTGGACCCTGGACATCCACCATTCTACTCATATTCCAAATCTAAGAGCACAGGAATATTAGAAAGATCCTGAGAAGCCGCAGCATTGTAACTCTACCACCATTGAAGCCTGCGAGCTCATCCCAGAGATCACAGGAAGCAACAGACCAATGCCTAGACCTTTTGAGAAGTCAATCCTAAATGAATACCCTGTCTCCAGGCAAATAAATTAATGAAATTTATGAAAATTCATGAAAAACAATAAAAAATTATTTGGTTTAAAGAGATATGGTTATATATTGTGCCTGTTAAACTAAAAATAACATTGCAAACTAGGAAGTTTCTTCTCCGAAAGGTATTGACAACAACAATTCCACATCCTGAAATAATGTGGATTTCACATGCTTAAATAGCAACAGCTAAAATGCAGTATACCTTTTTCCCCCCTCTTTTTCATTAAGAATTGAATAAAATAACCTGACCTACAATGTATTGTCTAAGTGGAGTTCAAGATGTTGTCTGAAGTTCCTAAGTGGAGTCAACAAAATCACTCAGTAGGACATTCAGTAACATTTGTACATGTCTAAGCACCATACAGCATTAACTCCCCACTCTGCGACAAAACTAATCTAGATATATCTGTCTGCAACTTGCAAAGTTGAGATGTTTTATTGAAAATACAACTTTGAGTTTGGTTCTTCAAAGAAAGCCTGAGAGGAAGTGAAAAAGGAGAAACTGTTCGCAATGCTCCAAAAAGCCTGTCTTCTTCCAGAGACTGTTTAATTACCAACTGAAACGCCAGTCCTTTCAGAAATGGATCAAAACACCACAGAAAGCAATGACTTGGCAAAAAGAAGTGACTGCCTATGTTTTGTTTTATTTAGAGAGAAACTTTCTTTTTTTTTCCCCCGCTTTTGCATTTCCAGGAATTTTATGACAGGTGGCAGATGTTCTCTGTTGCATGGCTCTTACTCTTTTAAAGGGATGAGCAAACATGCATAGTATTCAATAATGCATAGGAATGTCACATCTTTTTGGCATTACCCCATCCCTATGAGGTCATCAGCCTTTTGATATTTCTAGATTTAATCTTAGAGCAATCAACCACAAAATTTGCTTTTTCTTTATCTTTCTCTGAAATTTAGAGCATATCAGGATTATTGACTTTGTGTCATTTCAGGTGCTTATGGCATTCACAGTGGGTGGGGCTTTGGGGGGGGGGGGGGGGGGGACGGTTCGGAAATTGTGGGGGGAAAAAATCCAGCCTTTTAATGTTAAGGACCCGGGGTTGGGGTTGGGAAGGTGGGGGGGGGGGGGGAACAGCTCAGTAATTGATGAGGGAAAAAATCCAGACTCTTAACCTTAAGGTACCCAGCTTTGGGTCTAGCAAGTTGGAGATGAGAGCAGAAGCCCTGCTTATTTGGCTAAGTGTTGATTGACTTGCAGAAGGATGGTTTTGAGCACAGCTAGGGGGAGGGAGGTTATCAGAAAGTGAGGAGGAAGCTGCTACTAGCCTTTAAATTGAAAGCTTTATACTCTGCACTTTTATAGCTGATGTTTTATAGATGTAAAGTGTTCACAGCCTCAGTGACAGCATCCAGTACACCTTTCTGAAATGAACAGGCACCTGACCTCAGCTGGGTCTTTGATGTGGTGGCTTCAGCTCTCCGGTATGTAAATATGTTTATTTGCTACAGAAGCCAGTTCTTTAAAGATGTCTTACTGGAATTGCTCTTACAAAGGGACACGAGAGCACAGGGGGACATTCCAGAAGGAGAACCCTCTGTGACTGCCTATATTTTGTACATCTTGGACAGGGATCACTGTGCAAAACACTACTGAGAACACAACACTGATGTGTGAAGCTGTCTGCTTCCTTACATGCATAGTTTTCCCAAGTTCAGAAATTTGGATAAACTCCTTCTATTCAATTCTCTGCAAAGCTGACCTGGAATAAGTTACTTCAATTATGTAAAAAATAAAACCCACTTAATTTTTAAAACACTCCTATAAATAGTGCTTTAGAGAAGACCAAGATGATTTTAAATTGATTGCTATTACCAAAAATACACTCCTAGTATTACTTTCCACTCAGGACACAGCCTAGGCTCCCACTTCTCCCACAGGTGAACCACTTGTAGAAGTAGGACTACAAAAGATCTGCTTGTAATGGTATCAAAGCAACGCAGGTGTACTAAAGCACATAGAACATCATCCAGGGAATGGATGGGTTAAAAAGATCTGTTTTCAGCTTTGGGATTGGATGAGGAAATGATGTACATGTAGACAGGTGTTACTAAGGACATGGCACCCACTCTGACAATGGCTTTTCTCCTTATCTAGGATCTTGTTATTAAAAGCGTTAATTATAAAGGCTTCTCAACTCATTGTTTAGAGTCCTAAAGAGAAGCGCACTTTTCCTGTCAAACACAAAGGGTTTGGGGCAGGTGAATTTGTCTTATAGCAGTAAGCTGTATTTTCCTGTGAAGTGATTAATTTAAATGGGTTGGATCTACCCCAACGTTCTACAGGCTCCTGTGCTCCCTGGCTCCAAAATAAACTACAGCAAACCATGGCAATGCCTTGCTGCTGGCACTGTGTCTTGGAGAGGTCCACTTTGCACCAATTTGCAGATAGAACAGATGCTCAGGTTGAGCCTTTTCCTAGCAAGGACTAACAGCCCAACACCACCCACAGAATGCAGAAAGGACCAGCATTTTTAATCCTGGGTCAAGGTTCCACATACAAGTCTCTGTGGGAATCTCATGTTTTGGTGGAGGGTGAAAGGAAGTGCCCAGGTAGCCTCCTCTAGACCATGTATTACTGTAAATACCTCTGTCATGTCCTCTGCTGTCACTGAAAGAGTAAACAGATTGGCAGATAAAATAAAGACCAGTACTAGAAGTATTAACATTAACTAGAAGCATTAACAAGTATTAACATAGAAGTATTAACTTTAGCCAAAACGGAATGAAAAGTGTGGGAGAGAGGAAAAAGAAAATGTCATATCATCATGAAAGCAGCACTGTCTCTGGTATGACATGCTGTGTAAAGTGAGCCTTCAAAGGAAAAATAATACCACTTTGTAATGCTGATATTTTGCTGAGTTATTTATTTTATGACAAAAAAAAGAGCAGCATTGTGCTGTGGGAATGAATATGAATTTATGACTTTTAAATAAGCAAGTAAGACAGAAGTAGATCCATGTAAAAACTTCAAGCAATACTTTGCATAAACAATCACAACTAGCAATTAAGTGGGGAAAATCAGGCATGTTCTGTTCTTTTCCCTGGTCTGTTAGGGTACCACCTAAACTCTGTGGTCAGGTTCACTTGGGTAAGTGCAGATGAGCTATTCACATTTTGAGCTGTCAGATATGAGCCAGCTCTGGTATCAAAACATCCAGCCACTCTTACACACACTGTGATTAGAAGGCAAGTGGGGTCCAGCCAGCCCAGTGCCAAAGGACAAGCAAGCCCTAAGGTTTAAAGTAGGGAGCCATCAGCTTCAAAATTCCTTGTAAATAGAGATTAACTTCAATTTCCACCTAGGAAAAGTTGAACAAAATAAAACCAGATAAGCATGAAGAATCTCCAAGGCTTTGGAGATGTCTGTTTCTGGAGATGTGTCTGTGTGTGGAGATGTGTGAACTTCAGTATTTCTTTTTTTTTTTCCCTGAATGAAAAATTAGAGGAACTGGGAATGTTTCCGAGACTGGAATGAGCCCCAGGGTGGTGGCACTATGTCTTTTAGCCAATTAACTAAATCCAAAGATACTATCTTAACAGTGCAGCAGAGGACAGAAGGAAGACCTTTGAAAGAAAGGTTTTGAAGAAGAGGGGTAAGGATAAAATACCAGGATGCCTTCTTCAGACAGTCCCATATTGCTTCTCTCTCAAACTCACATCATACGGTTGCTTCTGCCATGTTTATCCCTGCATGTTTTCCATGAAGAGAGGCAGTTATTGCTAGGGGATTATTATACCACTTTACATTGCAGCAGCACCAGCAGGTCCAGAGAGAGCAAGACATCTCTGTGTAAGGTGGGAACACATTAGAAAGTGATAGCTCCTGTTGGAGGAATTCATAAAATACCCAGAATTGTGTCTGAGAGATGCAGGCTGTAATTCACACAATGCCTGATGGATACAAATGCTTGGCATCCTATTCAGACAGTCAAACATGCTGTTAGGTGACTTAGTGAACAGAGAGATGGCTGACCAAAAAAATCACTTCATGGAAGAAGAGTGAGTGCCTCTGTTTTAATCTTAGTCTAACTCTCTCAGCTACCACATCTTAATCATGTACAGAGATGTTACCCTCCTGTCCAGATCCACTGCACTCTGATCAGTACAATGAACCAGAAAAAAAGTTTGCAAACACAATCTAATTCACATTTGAGGGCACCTGAGGAGCCCCAGCGCCCTCTATTTGCAACAAACCGTTTTGCTAAGAACATTTGCTGTTAATGATCCTTGCTATTAAAATATGCACATTTTGGCACGGTAACTCTTTCTATGCCTAAGAGGCTTGCACTTCCACCAGGCTGTCTTCTTTATTTACACTGTTTTCACCATGATTACAGATGTTGCAGCGGTTGATATCATATTCTCTTGACCCTTTAGGACAAGATATCTTATGTATTTGCCCCAAAAATCACACTAGGAATGATGTCATCATCCTCCAAGATGCAGCATCACAACCCAGAAGCTGACACTTCTGCATTCCCCAACAGCTGCTACAGCAAAGGATCTGCAAAAACACATCTCAGAGCCTGGCCTTCAGAGGTACTGCAGTGACAGTACTTCTAACCTGTGCCTTGCAACTGCTCCTCTTGACTATTTCTTGCAACTCCTACAGATACAGCACACAGTTTTATATTAAAACGGAGATGAAAACTCTATGCCTGCACATGCATATGAACTTCTCCGTTTGCCTTTCAGTACCAGCAGATAACCACAGTGCCTCTACCCCATGGTTTTTTTCTCAAGCAAAGCTATGAAAAGATTAATCAATTTGCATACAATATAAATCCACATTCATCGTTTATTATTGCGCAATCAGGGAGCTTTAGTGTAACATAACTTCAAGTGCTACATGCTTTGATTGCTGCCTGTAAAAATACTTAAATACCAGTCACTTGCAAAGAAGCTTAGGGAGATTTTTCTAAGTGGTATGTGTGGTATTTGGGGAAAGTTTTCTGATAAAAATCTGTGTACAACAGTGGGATTGCTGGCCTTCTCCAAGTTCATTAGGTGCTGAGTATCTTAATGAGTAGAGTGCTCATAAATGTTTTCATTTAAAAAGAGCAGACTGAACCCATGGAGGAAAAAAAAGAAAAATCAGCTGATACTAGGAAATTATGGTATAACATTAGAGAATACAAGAAGTATTTTTAAATATACTACTCTATTTGCTAGTGAATTTAAATTATTACTAGACTACATAAAATTCATTCTGTTTAGGACTAGCATTCAGAGCATGCTTTTCCATGACCACCAAGCCCCTCTTTTGGTCCCTTTGAGAAATCCAAATTCAGAAGAGTTAAATGGAAGTTTATGGAAATAATTTAAGGAATTATTAGTAAGTAAGTAAAGGCCAGAGAAGTGGGATCTAAGTTACAAACCTGCTACATGACAAAAGTTAAACCACATTTTTTTAATACAACACACTGACAATAAGTCTGTTGCATTTAATGCTTTTACAAATGAAAAGGTTGTTTGTAGAGGACTTCTCTCAACACAATAAGCTTTTGTTTTGCACACTTTCCTTTGGGCTCTTGCAAGAGCCAAGACCAACAAAACACCATAAGGAAAAAAAAAAGACAAGACAGGTTCAGCTTAGAAAGAAGCAGAATTGCCACTGTGCCTGAGATTTCTATCCCGGTTTTACAACCTGAAGAAATTTAGATGGGCTTTGGAAAAGATACTGACATTTTGAGTGATTATCTGAAGAGCACTCACTGAAATATCTTAATTACTCACTGGTAGCAGGGTATTGGTAACTGCAGCTCAGTAAAGAAAGGGGGAGATAAAATGCTTTCTTAAGCACATATGTGATTCTATGTAAATCTGAACTGCTGCCTGAAATGTTTGCCAATAAAGATGAAAGTCCCACAGCATAGTCACAACATGATATCTATCATATGGCTTCCTGGCTGTTGTGTATGTTTTTGCTGTGTGTAATTGACTGTGTTAGTGTTTGCACTACCTAGAATTTGCATATTAGCTCAAACACTGTATTGTTGGTGGGCCCAATCCTGCAAGCTTCTCAAGAGCCTCCAGCTGCCCCCAGAACCTAGGGACACCAATGCTGGGCTCTCCAGAGGTGCACCTGAGTTTCCACGTTTGTCAGCCTTTGACCAGAAGCTGGGAAAGTGCACCCGTGTGTCTACAAGCACAAGAGCAAATGTTGAGGTTTCAGCCTTGGACTAAACCATACCAGTTTGAGTGATGACAAAACAAAGGTTCCACCACAGCCAGTGTTTGCACGACTCCAGAGGCCAAGTTGTGGTGGGTGCCACAGTACAGTTCCCCGATTCAGTTTAGTTTGCAAACACCCTCCCGGATAGGATTTTCTCTCTTCTCCCCCTTTTTTTTTCCTTAACTAAAAATACTCAAAACACATGCTTCTGGAAATAATACTGGAAATTTCTGATAACTGATTCTGGCAACAAAACCAGCAAGACCAGAGAAGAACATCATGTGGAAATCCAGCAGCCACCATCTCTTACAATAAATGTAAAGTCATGATCTTCTAATTACCCTCACCAAAGTTATTTCCCTTAATCCAAGCCCTCCTGCTCTGCTGCCAGTCCTGGACTACCCAGTAATCACCCGTCTGTTCTCATAGCGGTTCCCCTGCGCACACCAGTAACACAAAGCAGCTGTGATGTAGCAGGCCTACAGATAGGGATTTTATCCACTAAGCAAGTACAAATCATTAATAGAAATTACCTTACTGTACGACTTGGCTGCTTCTTGTGATGCAGCTACATATGTTGCAGCATGTAGGAGAAAGAGGCGCAGCAGATGCTCTTGGAAGCAAAATCCTGAAAAGGAAAGATGGCACATTGCTAGCAGCTCTGGTTAGAGGGGGATGAAAGAAGAAGATGCAGCACTTACTGGACCTGCTGCTGTTGCTATTGAAGCATCTGCTCCATTACCATGATTAAAGAATGCGTTTCCACTTCCACTGCTGCTACTTCCTTGGTTTTCCTGCCTTATTGTGTTTTGTTTAGTTTTGTTTTAATTATTATTTTCTCACAAATATAAGGAAATGTATAAAGTCTAAGTGGATTCACATTATGGGTACATAGGGCAGGTGCAGGGATGGAAGGAAAGGATTCCTACGCAGAGATACATCAACGCTCTCCTTGAGTATGTAACAAGTTAACAATCCATTTAAAAATAAAATCTTGACCACCAGCTAATAAAGCCTCCTATAGCAGATTATAGCATAAACAAACACTCATACAGCAAGTATGAAGTTCAGTATAGGGTCAGAGTATTTAAGGCAGTTAAGTGGAAAAATCAGGATTCTAGTCCATACTTTGCCAGGCTGAAGCATCCTAAAATACCGTATCTAATTAATCAGAACATCTTTCTGACTCACTCCTCAACAATTACGCAGGCAGTGAGAAATAGCATATAATCAAAGGCTGTAAAAGGGTCCTCTCATATTCTGTGCCGGTCACTGAGAACACAACACATCTTTAAATTTGTGACTAGAGGCAGACTTCAAGGATATCAGATTAAATAAGAAGAGTACAGCAACACTTCAGTGATGGGATGGCAGAGTCAGCCAGCTAAAATCTGCCTGCCCTGTCCCTGCATCACTCTGTACCAAATGAAATTGAGTCTCAGCTGCCCTGGACCAGCTCCCACTGAAGATCTGCTGCCAAAAAAACAGGGTGACAGTGACAGCATCCAGCCCATAAAGGCTCAGCTCCTCCCTCCGAAAGGAGGGGCTGCTCACCACAGCTGGTGAAGGTGGCCAGTAAACTGAGTGGCCTTTTATTAATGTGGCTTTTGACATTTTCCTCCTGCAGCCCATGTGTGTCAATCTTCACACAGTCCCATACACATCGACACATCCTCCCACACTACCTGCCCAAGCAGAGGCCATGAAAGTATCTTAAAATCGTGCCTCATATGTTGCTCTGTCTCAGCTGTCCAACTGCAAGCAATGCAGCTTGCCTGGGGCTGAGACTCTCAGAGAAGCAGCTTTGCTGCACACAGACCTCACTCTAAAAAGTAAGTTAGAGCTTCCCTGGCACGTGTCCTAAAGGCTTTGCTACTGAAAGGGCTACCAATACAGAAGAGCACATACAACCCAAGAGTTTAGTTCCTCCGAATTACACCACAATACCTGAAAGCACACCATAAGATCTTAAACCACTTCAAGCCTGGAACAGCTTTATGGACATTAACTCCTTACTGCAGTTAAGGCTCTCCTTTGCTATGAGGGCCCAATCCAAAGCCCAGTAAAATCCATTAAGTTATTTCCATTGACTTCAACAGGATTTGAATTGGGCTCTAAATCCTTAAAGCAAAGTCTGAAGCAGATACCTCATTCTGCCCTGAAGCTTTTAAATCCTTAGCAGTTTAAAAGCAAGCGTTGTCTTGAGGTTTTTTTTTATTCTCAGTGAAGTAAAAGCATATCAGATGCCATTGCTAAGCCCCAATCTACCTTTACGGATATAGTTTTTCTTTGTCTTCATTTGCTCCCTTCATGCTTTATAAAAAAAACCAAGCAGCCAAGAAAACTAATTAGAACCCCAGATATGCAACATTCATATGCTTAATTTTAATCAAGTGAGAAACTTTCCTGAATAAGTAAGTTATACAAAATTAAGCACATGCTTAATTAAGCAGTCATATGATCAAGATAGAAGTAGGGGAAAAGCAGTGACACTGTGTATAAGCAGAATGCTGTTACAAGTAAAGAAGCCAAAGAAATGAAACAATTGTTTTAGCTTGATGTGTATCGGCAAAAACAACTGCAGATGTGAGATGGGAGAAAATGGTATTTTAAGAGTCCAAGGGTGCCTTTAAGTTCTTCATGCTGAAGAACTTCAGTGTTTTACAGAACCCAGGCTAAAAAGATCAGCCAGACCTTCCTGGAGAAGCAAAGGTTCCCAGTCACTACTGGATCCACCTAACTCAGCCTTTGCTGAAATAACTGCCCCTAATTCTGCACAAGCAAACCAAACTGTGTGCTTTGAGATAGGGCAATTAGGAATTTGATTAACCCTAGCATGAATGAGGCATCTGCCCAAACCACATCTCTTGATTTATCCTGATTGTTACCAGCATTCTTTGCATTGACTCCATTGCTTTCCCATTTGGGAACATGAGTGAGTAAAATAAAGCAGAAAAGGGAAGTTTTCATGGAAGTTGTAAGTTAATTTTCTCCTTGGAGAACTCTCAGCTTGCAAGTGAGTGATAAAGACACAAAATGAGATACCCAAAAAGTACGAAGGACGATAGTTGGAACATTTGAGTTTGCCCTTTAATAAGAGTCCCCAACTATGACCTTAGCTTATTTATTTGTGATTTAAAACATATTTCAACAATAAAATGAGGGAACTGAGGGAGCAGAGTCAATGCTGAGACCGAGGCATGTTCTTCAAACCACTATCAGGCATTTGTTACAAGCTTCCCTCTGTGCCAGTCCACAAAGGATATGAATCATTGCAGCTCCCAGCTGCAGAGCTGTAGCTCCAGGAGAAGCTCCGGCTTTTAGCTATGGATGGCTTGGCTTTTTGCTTCACTGCCTGTTTTGTTGGCCAAGATAGTGACTGTCCTTTTCCTCAAGGCAAAGAGATACCTGAACATTTTGCCTGTTCTAAATGCATTTTCCCTTAGAGTTTTAATAGATGAGTTTATTTTACACTATCCCCTCTTGCACTAGGATATCCCCACACCCCACTCATGCAGGACTGAGTTCCTAACCCTGCCATTAGGATGCCTTTCAGCAGCATGCACAGGCTGATTAACAGTAACTCCTGTTCACCCCAACTCTTTGTTTTTCATTAATATATATATCACTTTGTTGATATGAACAGATGATTTTGGAGGAGCTCAGTTGCCCTTTTTATCTTTGCAGTGTGGAACAGGTATCTTCCACTTTCAAGCAAGTCCCACATCTCACTTTCTGTGGGGTTTGTCATTATTACAAACAGAACTCAGTCTGGAATACTTTCTAAAAGAAAAATTTGGGAAGGTAAATACCTTTTAAGATGAGAGTACCCTTTAAGAAGGCAGTTAATGTTATAACCAGATATTAGTCACTGAATAACATAATTCAGTTTCTAATTTATAGAAATAATAGGGGAAAAAACAGACTAAAATATGTGTTTGATGGAAATTAGTAATAGATTTAAGCCTTCCAACATTCCCTTGAGCTGTGGCCAGGAGTCCTCTATCTCTTTACATCAGGAAACTTCCTGAAGAGTCTGGTTAAAGTTTCTTTCTGTAGCTTTACAGAAAGATATGTGGATTGTTGGAAAGATCAATGCAATGCCCCCAAAATTACACCTCCCCTTCTATTCACAGTGATCTTCAGGTCTTAGGGAAGAAATGCTGCTTTTCAGCTGAATGCAATGCCTTTTGTTCTGGCATTGAACAGAATTGTTTCCTTCCTTCTCTTAAGCCTCATTTTATATTTTTAACACATCCAGCTGCTAGCTGGCTTGGCTCAGAAGTGAGCTGACCCTACTAAGGTGACAGAGATAAGTGCTCTGGTTCACTGAGTGAATAGTAGTTTAACGGCCCCCATCATTTTCATACTACTACCAGCACATTCTCAACAGAAGTTTTTACAAAACAATTTTACATTTCCACTTAGTGGAAAGCCTGAGATTCAGACACAAAGTAATGCATCTAGTATCTTGTTACATTTTGATCCATACCATATATTTTGCTGGATTTCATTTGTATAGTCACGCTTAATCTAAAAAGGGCAAGGCTAGCTGCTTTTGTCGGACACGTGTATTTTAAATGCAATCAAAGCTGTTACTGTCAACTATTTGACAAGGGGCTTGCCTATTCCTGTTTTGGAAAACACATTTTAGAACTGGCTGGTTTTATAGTTGATACCCAATGAAGGGCTTTTCCCCTTCACCCTTAACAGATCCCATTTGCTTCTTGAGTTCATTAATGAATCATTTGGTTTCCCACTCCCACCCGAAAGCTAAGTGAAAATACATGAGAAAGCAGATTGGACATCCTGTCTGTTCCTGAAGCTTTAGGACTACCAGATGCAGACAGGACATTTCCAACCCCCAGATAAGTTTTGACCATCATCTCCTTTCAGGTTACCACTGGGGTCCATTCAGTCTTTCCATAAATTCCTAGACTTCAACACTGAAATGAAATGATTATGCCTTTGATGTCTAACATAGCCTTTGGTGCCATGCTGAAATAATTTAGATCAGAGCCCAGGAACGGTGAAAACCTATTTTCATTGTCTATCCCTAAAGATTAAGGAACAATTTTGGAGCCTACATCATGCAGAACAAAGATAAAAGTCCTATAACAAAACCCTCAGGACTGTTTCCAAACATGTATTTATACGACACCTTGGCATCCATGCTGGCATCTCACTGCTTAAGTCACAGTGACACAACAACAACAAAAAAAAAATCTGCTTTCTGGACAGGTTAACCTGCACTTACATGGGAGGCAGTGGTCCTATGAGTGGCAGACAGCTGGGATGCCCATTGGATTCAGTGTGGCCACTTTTGTTTTTAGATGCCAAGGTAAGAGACAGGAGCTGGAAATTAATCCACAGTAGAATAAAATGCAATCTGATGGGAAGAAAGACAAAGTGATGTATAGGACTGCCATCCTCACCACAACAGCAGATACTACCGTGCCAGTTATCAAAGTGGGCAGTGTACTACTAGAAACAGAACATCACTGCCTAAATTACTGTTATATGAAAGATGCTACAGATATTTGCAAATCATACTATTCAGAGTCACCTGCCTTTTCAGAAGATGAAAGGCAGAAAATTATGAGCAGATAACCAGCGTGGAGCCGCAGCTGAGACATCACTGCTGAAGAGCAGGAATCTCCCTTTGCAAGCTCTTCAGCTTAGCTCTGAACACTGGCACTTATGATTCAGCTCGTATTCACTTTATCCTCATTTATAAGATAAATAATTTTGAGATGTATCTAAAATTACTTTACAACCTTTTAATCACTGAAAATTGTGTATAATTATTATACCTGCACTCGGGTGCCAAGATCTGCTGTGAAATACTTGGCTGCTCAAAGTGTGTGGAGGAAATGCTTCAATTCCACATTAATTAATGAATTTTTATCCCCACTCCTGTCCATTAACAGCTACCATGCTTTTGCTGTGAATGGTCATTATTACAGACTGAAATAGGAACATAAATTTGCTGATAATGAAAGTGTCATTTGGAGGGGCAGTCCATCATACTGTGTGCTGATATGGTCAGACTTTTTTTTGCTGTCTCGCATCTTTGCCTTGTTTCTGAAAGGCTGGCACGTATGGAAGGGATCCTTTATTTATAGATACCCGTGAAACATCCTTTTAAATAAAGTAGAAATGATTTTCAGTATTCCAGTAAACATTGCATTGATTTAAAAATTGCTCGCTCTCTCCTTATCAGCCATTGCAGATCTTTGCCAAGAGAACACCCCTGACCTCCTTGCTCCCGAGATTGCTTTTCTTTTCTTTAAAAGGAGTACCTATATGCAACTGTGTAGAACCAACTGCCAGTTTTTCCTTAATCAAGCACATCATACACAAATCATGTTAAAAATCTCAGCAGCAAAACTGTACTGCCTGCATACATACTGGGGTTCTCTAAATAAATCTGAACTTTATCTAGTACCCCATATCTGATTAAGATATTCCTTTCAAAGTGATCATAATGATACGACACTTGCACAGAGGCCATCACCCAGCAGCAACCCTCTGCATCCATGCAACACCCCGCTGACTTCAGAGCCTAAGCCTTGATCATGGTTGCTTACTTCAAGGAAACAGTTAAGAAATTACTTACTGTTATTTGAATTAGATGAATGAGTTACAGGAGAAAAAGTTATTCACAGGTTTCTTTCTGTTGGCTTTCTCAAACTGTGAGATGTGGCACAATTATATGCATGCCATATGTAGGTCTAAGATTACCCCCCCCCCCCCAGTTCTTGTCCAAGATGCCCATGTCCTCACACTACCATCTGCCTGAACAGCCCTCAAACACCGGAGCAGTTGTCTGAACCCTGTGCCTATATCCAAGGTATAGAGAACACCAAAACAGTCCCTGTTTTACCTACGTACTGCACCACAGGACTTAGCCTCACCAACACATCTAGGGACAAGTATTTTACAGCTGCTTCTAAGTTTGTCCAACTACATCTTTGGTATGAACTTGTGAAGAACATCTCTGCACAGAGAAAGAGTCCGAGCAAGTTCATTTAACCACAGTCAAAGCATTGCAGAGCAGCAGTGGGAGAGAGCAGGTGCCTGAGCCACAGCCCAAGCACCCACACTCAGTGTCCCACCTTGGGCACCAGCCCTCAGCAGGGACTTTGGATACTCACTTTTAGCCTCACAGGCTACCTGGTCTCCATCAAGGAAACTTGACAGATTACTGCTGCTCTCTCCATGAGACTGGGAAAGGAAAGTTGGTGTTTGTGGAGCTGATGGGTCTGATGACAAGGGAGCAGAAACAGCT
This sequence comes from Megaceryle torquata, assembly GCA_024611175.1. Taxonomy (NCBI): domain Eukaryota; kingdom Metazoa; phylum Chordata; class Aves; order Coraciiformes; family Cerylidae; genus Megaceryle; species Megaceryle torquata. The sequence continues at coordinate 2,346 of JANIJG010002212.1, read as the reverse complement.
CCCAGAAAGAACTTGGTATTTGGTACAAGGCATGTTTTACATAGGTTGGGGGGATGTTAAAGCTGGAAAAAAAAAAAAACACAAAACACACATCTGAATGAGGGATGGCTCCTGAGGAAATCATAATTGAGCCTCCGTATGTGGAAGATGATCTAGGAACTTCCCCATAAAGTTAATCCTCACACCTTTGTTGCTGTCTTTCAGAGGACAGCAAAGTCCATGGCCTATTGAGAACAATGAACACTTCTGCAGTGATTTCCATAAATATAGGCTATAAAGAAACTCTCTCAGATGTGGCTGAACTCTGCACTGGGTAGGAAGCCCTAGCAGAGGACAAAGGAAATGCTGTGCCCTGCGGACACCATTTGATGGGAGATGAGTCCCAAAGGATACAAAAGAAGACTGAAGAAAGGAAATGTGCAAAAGCAGGAGCATCCCTTCACACAGGGTGCATCTGGGGGCAAGGCAGGACCAGCTCTCCTGCATTCAGCACACTGAATAACACCAAAGAAAAATCGTCAGCGAATCACTCTTACCACTGTAATATCTGCCTTTGGTACTAGAGCAAGACTGGATCAGTCAGAGGGCATGAAAGCAGCCTAGCACATTTCACATATCTGCACAGTTTTCTTCCAGCATAACTGAATAAATAGCATCAAAAGATACTTTTTTTATATAGTTCTTCTCCATAAAAAGTACGATAGCACGTGGTTAGAACAGTACTGTAAAAGGAAGATCTTTCTCCTCGTCAACCTACATTATAAAATCATTTCACATAAAAAGTTGGGCTTTGTAACCAGTGGAATTATATACAGTAGTGTATGTTTCTATATACTCAGGTTAGTACATATTTACATGTACAATGCACACAGGATTATGCCTGGGCCAAACACTAAAAGAAAACATGCGGTAAATGGTTGCTTTAATAAGTCCTGTTCCATTGAAAGGAAATAAAACCTGAGTATTAATGAGATATAATTATATATTTAAAATCTTTTCCCTTGTGCAGTATACAGAATTAATGCCAGTAAACTCACAAACTGCAACATTCTACTCCATTACATCTGCAATGATTAGAGATAGTTTGAACATCTGGCATATAATCTGTGATAGAAAACAGCATTCTGCACTTTAATGGACGTCTGGAGGCTACACATATCTGATTTTATTTCTTTGTGTTAACTCTTTCCTGGGAGGAAGATGAGATCCAGTGCTTGAGCACCTTCTTTCTGTCTTTTGATGAAGCTGCACGTAGCACTGGTGTTTAGCTACTTACATTTTAAAGATCTAAGCTAAAAAGAGACCCGCACAGATTTCCGAGAGGCTATTTATAACATAGACAATTGAGCAGCATAAATATTAATGTGTTAAAAACTACAAAACTCATCCCATGAAAGCGACAATAATTTCTTCATTTTCAGTGACTCTAGAACATTAACGCAAAGCAGCGGTTGCCATTTCTTCATTATTTCAAAGACTTTGTAAATATCCTCCCTTAATTTGGTTTTCTTTCATAATCTTGTACAAAATAAACTGGGGTTACCAATATTGGTACATTTTTTATGTACCCTAACTGTATGTATGCAAGAGCTTCTTTGACTGGCATTGACTTTCATTGAAAAAATTAGATTATTTCTCAGCTTTTGCAGGGTGTGCTTTGCCCCAAGCTAAACAAGAAGGTTTTAGCCCTACTACATTCTGCAGGGAGAAAGAGACATACTAACTTGAAAGGCAAATGAGACTGACAGCGTTATCTTTTGCCTTACTTGCCAAATATTAGCTAATACCAACACCTAAGGAGACCTTGAAATTAGACTCTGAGTAGTAATTAAGACTGATTGAAGAGTGGTATCAGAAGAGATCTGTGTCACTGCTGAAATGGTTCGATATTTAGAGTGACCTGATGAGTGTTCTATAAGAGCATATTTAGGTCTGAGAAAAAATATCTACTGTAGGAAAAAAAAAAAAGCTAGTGTTAAGTATGGTTTTGTCATCTGATAATGTCTGTGTCAGGGGCTTACTCAGCTATCATAGTGTAACAAAAGCCATAGTTACTGGGTAGCTTTTGTTGAGTACTAATCATTAGCTTAAAAACGGGTGCATTAAGCAGTCCTCGGGTCCTAAGAACCTCACTGCAGAGGTTCACAAGGGCATCAGAAAGTTGTAATGGATGCATTACCACACAGAAACACACCACACACGTTCTATGCACAGGGAAGAATAGAAAGCCTGGAGATTTAAGGCTAAAACCACCTAAATATGAAGCATGTGCAATACATTAGCTTACTATTGAATTGATTCTTATATTGCTGGACAGTGAACAGCTTGCAGCCTATGGGGTGGGGG
>JANIJG010002211.1:3474-30249 GCA_024611175.1 Megaceryle torquata | reverse complement strand
GAGCGGGCGGGGGGCGGGAGGGGGGGAGAGGGGAGAGAGACCACACACACACGACACGCGTGAGAGAAATGGCCCCTTGCAACAGATCGCGATGTACATACAAGTTTATATACAGAAAATGGCCGAAAGAGGACAAAAAAAAGGGGGGGAGAGGGGGGAGAAAAAAATATATAAAGGGGAAAGCGGACAGGGCTGAAGGGGCCAGAGCCCCCTCCCCACCCCCCATGCTCCCCACTCTGTACAGGATCCGGCCGCTCGCTATTTACAACAGGGACATTTTTACAGGGGAGAAGGTGGGGGGGAAGCACCACACTGGTGCTGGGACCACCACCCCCTGGGGGTGGTAAAGGCACCAGGGCTGTTGTGCATCCATCTGCACCCGGTGCTGTGAAGGCACATAGGGGACCTGGGTGTCCCCAAAGGGAGCCAAGTGTTCCTGGGGGGGGGTCTCTAGGCATCCCAGGGGGGAGGGTCTCCAGGCATCCTTGGTGGATCTCCAGACATCCTTGAGGGTGATTTAGGCATCCCTGGGGGGTCTCCAGGTATCCCTGAAGGAGCTGAAGCATCCCTGGGGGGTCTCCAGGCATCCTTGGGGGTGATTCAGTCATCCCTGGGGGGCCAGGGGCTGGTGGCAACCCCACCTCACTGGGAGCTCAGAAGGGCAGCGTGTCCATGAAGATCTTGTCAACAATGGGCGGTGGTGGCACCAGGTCCTCCAGCTTCAGGTAGAAGATGCGCTGGAGGCCCTGGGTGCAGAGGCTGCGGAGCTCGGGCAGTTTGCCCAAGAGCTTGGAGAGGCAGCCGGGGCGGCCAGGCTCGCTCCCAGCCGCGGCCACGTGGTCCTTAAGGCAGCCTACGATGCGGTTCTGCAGCTCCTCCACCCGCTTTGGCTCCTTCAGCCCGTGGCGGTCTAAAGTAGGGGTGGGGATGGAGGTGTGAGGTCAGAGGTTGAGAAGAGGACAGTTGGTGGGGTGGGGAGCGGGGCGGGGCTGTGCGAGGGATCTCACCTGTGATGATGACAAGGGCGGCGAGGCAGGAGAAGGAGGGGACGTCAACGCTCATGCGGTGCAGGCTCTGTGAGAACTCGAGGATGGCATCAATCCACTCGCCAAAGCCCCGCACGCACTGGAGCCGGTGCAGCACCACCCCGTTGCAGAAAATGAGTTTCCCTTCCTCTGGCTTGGACCTGAGGGTACAACTGTGTGTCAACCCCCACCCCCTGACACAGCCCTGGGGCTCCCTGCCATGCCATACCGGGGCTCACCGGTATGCCAGGCGCAGGATGAAGAGCTCAAGGAAGGCTGACTCCAGCAGCAGGTCCTGGTCCTCCTTGGGCAGCTCAGCAAAGCCCTGGATCTTCTCAGCCCACTTGCGGATGACGTCCATGGAGCCGGTGAGCAGGTCGTAAAACTGCTGCACGTCCACCGAGTCCTCCTTCTCAAACTGACATGGCACCGACTCCTGGAACTGCCAAGGGGACTTGGTCAGCATCTGGCCCTGGCACAGCCCTGGGGAGGGCGCAGCGTGGTCCTGGACCTACCTTGGAGTAGTCAAGCTTGGTGGCACTGGGGATGGAGTCAATATGCGCCCGCACCAGGGAGGTGATGAGGCTGACAGGCGACGCATCTGGTGACTGCTTGGGTTTGGAGGGCAACCGGCCCCGCCGCCCCTTCAGGCTGTCAGTCCGGACCACTGAGGGGAGGGACATGCACTGAGTGCATCTGTCCTCAGCACAGCTGAGGAGACATCCCCTCTCTCAACCCCAGGACAAGACCCCCAGTACCTTCTTTGACCATACCGACGGCCAAGCACTTCTGGAAGCGGCAGAACTGGCAGCGGTTCCTCCGCCGCTTGTCCACGGGACAGTCCTTGTTGGCCAGGCAGATGTACTTGGCGTTCTTCTGAACTGTGCGCTGCAGGCAGGGAAGGAGAGGCCCGAGCTCAACCCGCGGCCCCAAGCCGGCAAACAAAAGCCCTTCTGTCCTGCCCTGCCTCTCTCTCCCACCCATCATCCGGCTCTGCATCCACGAGGAGGGTTCCCGGGACCCTGCTCCCTGCCCCTCCCTGGGGTGACCCTCAGCATCCTCCCACACCACTGCTGCTGCAAAACATTGTGGGAACATCCCAGCAGCGGGTTTTTAGGAGGGGTCTCTGTACCTTGAAGAAGCCCTTGCAGCCCTCGCAGGTGCGGACCCCGTAGTGCTGGCAGGAAGCGTTGTCCCCACAGACGGCGCAACGACCTTCGCCCGCCCCGGGGCTGCGTGTCTTGGTGGGGGCCAGCACCGGCCCCTCCAGCAGTGGTGAGCTGGGGGGCAGGGGCAGCCCCATGAAGCCCCCCGGGGAGCCCTGTGCCAGGGCGAAGGCATCAGTGTCCAGCAGCCGTGGGTCCAGGCGGGGCGAGGGGCCTGGTTGCCCTTTCAGGGTCCCGTGGGACCCACTGGGGCTGGGTGCTGGGGGGCCAAGGGTGAAGAAGGGGGGTTGTGACCCACTGCCTTTGGCTGGCTCAGCCCAGGGCCGCCCACCCTCGTAATTTGGTGGGGGCGAGTATGCCCCAAAGGAGCCCTCCCAGCCTGGAGCTTGGGGTGGCTGGAAGCCCGGTGTGGCAGGCGAGGGGACAGAGCAGGGGCTGCCATAACAGTCCGAGCCGCTGGAGGAGAGGGTCTCATCCGGCTGCCCACCGAAGGCACCGGGGTAGCAGCCATACACCTGGAAGTCCTCCAGCTTGAAGGTGGCAGTGGTGCTGGGCTGGCTGCTGGCCGGCAGCTGGTAGAGGAAGGCGTCGAACTCTCCTGCGTAGCCCTCCATGAAGGTGCTAAAACTAGGCAGGGCAGGAGCAGCAGCTAGATCTGCTCCAGCTACCTCCATCGGGAACCGTCCGCCGTCGGCACTCAGCAGCTCGGCCGGGCAGCGCTCGCAGGGGCTGGCGCCCGCTGTGCTAAACTGCGCCTGGATGCAGGGCATCTCTGCAGGGAGAATGGGGTGTCAGTGGGGACCCCACTACCACGGTCCCACTGGCCCCGGGTGGAGGATGGAGATGGGGAGAGAACCACAGGGGCTTCCCTGGTGCTGGAACCGGACCCCCAGAGCCATTGGCTGGCTGGTGGTGGCCGCCACCATCCCTGGGAAAGGTCACGTCGCAGCCAATGGGCGCAAAGGACATTCCCCAAAACGCTGGCTTAGCAAAGCTGCCGAAAGGGAAGGAGGAAGGAATGCAGCCAGCAGATTCCCAAGTCCTGGGGCTGGCTCCGGGAAGCTGAAGCCAGGGCTGAACTGGGACTTGAGGCTCCCAGTTCCTCCCCCCAACTCATTTTGGAATCTTTTGGAACAGCAACCACAGCCAGACCAGCTGGCTGCAGGGACGGGGGAGAGGAGCCCACCCCCATCCATGCAGCCCCCTATCCCTGTGGCGTGGATCTGGCCTTGCATTGAGGCGTAACAGGAGTCCCAGGTCCAGTTGAAAGCCAAGCCAGGAGTGACCCTGATGGCAAGACGATAATGTAATTCATCTTGCAGACCTTTAAAGGTCATGCCGCACTTGGCCCCTGGCCACTGCAGCCTGGGCATGGCACCACTGCCAGCTCACCCGCCGGCACCCTGGCTTCCCCCAGCCAAGTCCGTGCGGCTTTCACCAGTTCCCAGAAAGCTGATACCTGCCCCGGGAACCGCGTTTAAAAATACCCAGCGTGGCTCCAGCCTTAGCACCCACCGGATGGCACCAGCCCTCAGTCCACTCCTGGTACCCCAGTGGGGTTTGTGCCTGTCCACTGGGGACTGGGGCTGTGCTGGGATCAGATGGTGGGTTCAAAGGGGGGACCCACAGCCAGGGGCATGAGGCCATGCTGGGGACATGGCACCAGTGGACACCAGCTCTGCCTTCATGCAAATCCTGGCTGCCAATCACCAGCTGGGCTATGGAAAGCCTTGGGACTGATGCGGAGTTTGCCTGGCAGCAGCGGGTAACATGGGCCCTGCTTTGCTATTCAAATGCTTTTGCCCTCACCCTTTGGCTGGCAGCATTTGGGGTCCCTCCTGCTATGAAGCCCCTAGGGGATCAGGTGCAGATTCCCGCAGCAGCCCCCTCTCTGCCCACGACCTGGGCACTAATTGTGGATTCCTTGCTTGGGAGCACAGGCAGCTGCCTGTGCCCAGGCGTGAAGGCTGCTGCCCGCATGGGCTGGTGGCAGCCGCTGGCATCGGGCCCTGGGCTGCAGGCGGGCGAGAGCAGCCGGTAGTGCTGGAGGGGGGGAATGCTGCCCACCTCCCTGACAGCACCTGCTGCCTGGCCTCGCCAAAGCACAGCCACTGCCAGGCCTGCGTGGGCAGAGGGGGAACTTGCCTTCACCCTCCTGTCCACACTGCCATGTCCCCAGTCCTGCCTGCCCAGCAGTGCCCCCCGTGCTACCTGCACCCTCCTGCCTGCATGGTGCTGCCTGCTCTGGCTCCACGACTGTTCTGCTCGGCACTATGCCCAGTCTGGGGATGGGTCTGCCACCCGCGCAGCCGCCAGGATGGGGGCTCTCCCTGGCTGCAGTCAGATCCAGTGGAGGGGTCTCGGGACGGGGGATCAGCTCAGTCCCATAGCCCAGCACAGCTGGGGACAGCCCCAAAAAACGGCTCCCCGTCCTGCACGGCTCATCCCGGACTCTAGCGTCGACCTCTTTCCAGGACCCCCCAGGATCGAGACTCGGTCTAACAGCTCTCGCCCGGTGCGCCTCCTCCCCGGGTCCCCCGGTGCCACCGGGATGCCCGACCCCCTGCGCTTTGCAGGACGCCCACCACCCCGAGCCTCCGGTGCTAACCGGGACACCCGAACCAGCTCCCTCGGCGTCGCCGGGATGCCCGATCCGGTTCTCTCGGGTGCTACCGGTATGCCCGACCCGTCTCCCCCAATGCTACTCGGGACACCGGACCTCATGCACTTTGCAGGACGCTCACCGCCCTAAGCCCCCCGGTGCTACCGGGACACTCGACCCCGTGCACTTTGCAGGACACCCGCCGCGACTCGCCTCCACTACCACCAGGACAATCGAACCCTGGTTCTCCCCCCAGTGTCAATTGGGACATCCCGACCCCGCGCACCTCCCGGTGCCACCCGAGACATCCCGCCCGAGGTGCCCCCCGCCCATTGCCCGGAGCCAGGACCAGTACCCGGGTGCCGGCGCAGCGATGCTCCGGTTCCCGCTCCGCTGCCGCCGATCGCCGCCGCTGCCGCGCGGGCTCCGCCGGGCTCCGGCCCCGCCACTACTTTCTCTTAAGCGCTCGGTGACGCGCGGGGCGGTGCGCGGGCCCGTGACGCACGGCGGGGCGGTTCCGGCGGGGGCGCGGCCGTGACGCACGCGGGGTTCCATTGACGCAACCGCGGCGCCCGCGCTAAAAATACCCGCGCGGCCCCGGCTAAAAATAGCGCGGGCGCCCCCCGCACCCCCCAACTCCCCCTCGCCGCCCTCCCCGGGGTTTCCAGTGGAATGGGGGATGGGGTTGGAGATAGGGGGGGAGGGAGGCCCCGGTGTCGGCACCAGGACGAGCGGCGAGCCAGGATGGGCAGGGGCGGCAACAGGTCCTGGGGCCTTCCTAGGACCGGTATCCCCGGTGTCCCCTCGCTGCTGGTATCCCCGTGCTGGCATCACCCGGTGCTTCCATCCCCGTGCTCCCTTGGTGCCGGTATCTCTGGTGTAGTTACGCCCCGTGCCCTCTCGGTGACCCCATCCTGGTACCCCCGTCCCTGGTGCCCTCTCGATGCCGGTATGCCCGGTGTCCCCATCTTTGGTGCACTACGGGTGTCAGTATTCCCTCGCTGCTGGTATCCGGTGCTGGCATCCCGCGGTACTTCCATCAACGATACCCCTTCAGTGCCCCCATCCCCGGTACTCCCATCCCCCATGCCGTCTCGGTGCCAATAGCTTCCGTGCTGCTATCCCCGGTGTCCCCATCCTCGGTGTCCCCTCGCTGCCAGTAGCCTGTTGCTGACATTCCCGGTTCCCCCTTGCTGCTGGTATCTCCGGTGCCCCATCCCCAATACCTCCCTCTCCGAATCCTCCGGCATCCCGGGAACCCCCATCCCCGATGCTGCCCCGATGCCGCTATACCCTGTGCTCTCCCGTTATCCTGGGGGCTGCTGTGCCTAGTGCCCATCGGAGCCCATCTTCGGGGCTCAGTGCTTCCGGCACCCCCGGTATCCTCTCGCTCAGTGGCAGCCCCTCGGCGGGACCCCGCGTCGTCGTCGTCGTCGTCCTCCCCCCGGAACCGGTCTCAGCGGGGAGACCCTGGCCGAGGCTATGGAAAGAACGGCGGCTGCTGGCGGGCGCCCAGCGCCGGGAACACCGCCCGCGGGCTGGAAAGATGAGCTCAGCCCGTGCGGGGCCGGCGAGAGGGAGAGGGATGGCCGGGGAGGGAGCCTGTACCCCTCCCGGTGACCCCTCCGGTACCCTCTGTTACACCGTTGGTACCCTCCGGTACCCGTTGCCGGGGATGAACCGGGATCTTAGGGTATCTCATCCGCTGTGCCCGGTCGTCCCTTCCCGAGTTAGCAGCCTCGTTTAGTGCCCCCCAGGTTATAACCCCCGTTAGTGTCCCGGCTCCGCCGGGGGCAGCGGAGCAGCCCTCGGACCGATGCCGCCTTGCCCCGGGAACGGCAACCCCGCGCCGGGGGTTGCGTGTCGAGCCCATTCCTGGGGCGTCGGGGTGGCACGGCGGGTCCTGGGCTCAGGGAGAAGCTGCCGATACCCCGGTGCCAGGACCCTGCCCGGCTTCACGGGAGCCTCCCTCCTCGGCCCCGCGAGGAGCGTCGAGGGGGGAATCCCGACATCGGAAGGGACCGGGGGGGCGGCACCGGGAGCCCGGGGGGGTACGGGGGTAACGGCCCGGGGTCTGTCGCCGCCACCTCCCGCCACCCGTTACCTCGCTCTGGCCCCGGATCCCGCCGCCGCGCGGTCCCGCGCGCCGCCCGCCCCAAGCGGGGGCCCCGTGACGTCACACCTGCCTGCTGACGTCTCCGGGATCCCGCGGCATCACCGGGGCCGCCCCCGCGGGGATACCCCGGTCTCGGCCGAGACCTGCCGGGGTCCTCGCACCTCGCGGCCAGCACCAGAGGTGGGCCCGGGGTTGCAGCCGGTGACAGCCCGGAGGGTACGGCCAGAAGCCCCCGGGACAGGGTCAAACCGGGCTTTCCGGAGCTGATGGGGTTCCAAAGCCACCGGGGTCGCAGAGCATCGCCGGTCACAGCCCTCTTGCACCCCTCGCTCAGTAGCTGAGCCGGTGGCAGCAGTGCCGGTAGCAGGAAGGTGATGCCGGCGGCCCCCACACGCGGCATTAACTGTACCCCGGGAGAGGCCGTGGGGCCCGGCCGGCTCCGGGGGAGGAAACCCGAACCCGGTCAGCCCGGCAAGGCCACGGGTTGCACAGGGGGAGCCCCGGCTCGCCGGATCCACCCTAACATCCCAGTGAGGACGTTGGGGACACGGTGGCCACCAGCCTGACCTTCCCGTTGTCCCTAGGACCTGGGTGGTTGGGCCGCGTGGGTGTAAGGGGATTGAAGGATGCCCACGGCCGGCACTGGTTCCCCACCGCTGGCCTATATTTGTCAGTAATGACAGGCTGCTCCGGGGCGTTCCCTGGCTGTACCCGGCAGCTTCGGCCCCACCGGCGTTGCCCGGCCCAGCCGGTGCCACGCGTGACCCCCCGTGTCCAGCCAGCACCCGCCCAGCCCCGGGCACACGCGGCTCCCAGTCAGGGCTAAAAAAAGCTCCGTGTGGGGCAGCAGCTGCCACAGTGGAGTCCCGTGATGGCTGGGATAGGAACAAGCAGGGGACAGTGCCGGGTTGCCCCAACCCTCGCAGTGCAGGTCCCAGGAGCCAGACCATAAACGTCCAAGCACGGAGCTTTTCCTGGAACTGGGACAAGGCAGGAAAGCAGCAAGGAGCCAGCCGGGCCCACGCACACAGCACATGTGTGCACGTGAAGCCCTACAGCACACATAGCCTTGCAGCACGCATACATGACATGTGTGCACAGTCTTGCAACATGCGCACGCAGGGTACACACATGCACACACATAGCTCTGCAGCATACACACAGCCCCGCAGCCCTACACCCCCCCATGTTCTCACTCCCCAAACCTCCACCAGCCCCCCCCCCACGGAGACAGAGTCCCCTGTGCCTCTCTGAATGCACAATGCCCTGGCCAGGGATGGACCAGGAGGGGAAACTGAGGCACAAGAACCTCAGTGCTGGCATGGAGCACTCATGCAAGGCCACTCTTGTGCAAGGAAATCCTTGTGCAAGGCTACCCCTGTGCACCCATGTGTGCTGGTGGGAGCATCCTGGGGTAGGGGGCTCTCTACCCCCAGACCTCTGGATGCTTCTTTGGTGGGACTGGGGGGCAACGGGGCAAGGAAGTTGGGGGAACCCCCGTGACCATCCTGCTCCCTGCAGGCGGAAGGGCTCGGGGTGGGACCTGCTTCCCACCGGCTGCCGGAGGAAACAGGGCAGGAAGGGCCTGGCCAGGGCCCTGCGGCACTGGGACACAACCTGCGGCAGCAGGCGGGGGGAGTTCACGAAGGGTCTGTGGTGACGTTGGTCCCACCAAAATCTTCAAGCCTGGAGCTCAGTGAGAGGGTGAAGGGGTTGGAGAGAGGGTCCTGCAGCCTGGGGGCGGGGGTGGCCCCCCTCAGCTAGCCAGTCCCAGTCCCCATGGGGTTCTGTCCCCACCACAAGTCACAGCCACTTGACGCTGCAAAAAGTTTCTGTATTAGCGAGCGCTGAACGTGCTGATGTGGTACAAAAACCCCCAGGGTGTCAGAAGGCAGAAACCCTGCTGCACCCCTGAAGCAGGTGGAGGTACATAGCACCCCTTGTGCCCCCCAGCAAGGAAGGCACCGATTCCTGAGATGAGTGGTGGCTTTGTGAAGCCATCTTGAGGAGGGTCCCTGCATCCATCCGTCCCTCGGTGTCACGATGCCCATGACCTGGGCAGGGGCTGATCTGGGACCCCCGGGACTGACCCCGAGCTCCTACCAGCCGCCCTCGGGAGGGGGTGGGAGGTGGACACGCAGCCCCATGCAATAAATAAATAAATAGGCCCACAGGGGGCAGTGGGGTTCCCGGCTAGAGGTGACTCTCCTCCTCCTCCAACGCCCGGTTCAGTCCCGGGATGAACTTGAGCAGCCGCTGGCGGAAGCTGCTGTGCCGGCCCTTACGTGAGGCAGCCGCCCCCTCTCTGGGGTCACCGGCCCGGGCCCACAGTCGCCCACTGGCCCCCGGTCCCCCCGCACACTTCAGGCTGACACTGCGGGCCAAGGTCGGCCGGGGTCGTGGTGGCAGTGGTGCTGGACCCCTGTCCTTGTCCCCATTTTTGTCCTTGTCCCCATCCAACGAGTCGCTGGAAGCGAAGACGCAGGTTTGGTACAAAGAGTCATCGCTGCTGCTGGCCTGGGGGGAGCCGCCGGGCAGCCCCCCATCACCCTGCAAGCACCACCGGATCGACTCCAATGTGTCGTAGATGCTGGGGTCCTTGGCCACCACGCCTGACAGGGGACACGGGAGGTAGGGGTCAGGGGGGGTCTGGAGGTGCACCACAGCACCCCTTCCCTCCCTCCTGGCCTCAACTCACCCCGCACCAGCCGCTGCTCCTGCACCATCAGCGAGCGGTACTCCCCCCACTTCTCATAGAGTGTTTGCTGCAGGGAAGCAGAGGGGGGTGAGTACCCAGCTCCCTCCCGCCCCCTGATGCTGCTGTCCCCCCGCCCTCACCTTCAGGTACTGCAGCCGGGCCTCCAGCTCAGCCCTCCGGATGGATGTCCCATAAAGTGTGTCCAGCCTGTGGGGCAGCAGCTGTCAGTGCAGGGGACTGGGGGCAACCGGGGACCCACCTGCATCCCCCAGCTCACCGGAGCATGTTGCCCGAGCTCTTGATGATCTCCACAATCTCCCGGTGCCGGATGCCCTCCACATTGAGCCCGTTCACCCCTGTGATTGTGTCCCCTGGAGAAGAGGGATGATGGCTTCAGTGAGGCTGGTCCATCCCCACTGCCAGGACCCCCCCAGCCCCCGCCCTGGGGATCCACTGACCAGCTTTGAGTCCTGCTGCCTCAGCCGGGCTCCCGCCGTGCACCCGGCACACAAAGGTGAACATCTCCACGCTGTTCCTGTCCTGGTGGTGCAGCCCGTAGGTCTGAAAAGGGGGGGGGGGATGGGGGCGAGGCTGGTGAGGAGTGCAAGGTCTCCCCCCAACCCCCAGGGCTCCCCTCAAGCAGCAGCCATGAGGCAGCAATTGCAGCATTTAATTGGTTCTGGGCAATGCAGGGCAGTACCCTGTGGCCTTGGCACAGGGAGGGATGGCTGGACCCCAAGCAGGGCCCCCCCCAGCTGCCCCACCATCACGGATGGCCAGGGGAGGCTCAGGAACCAGGCAGCTCCGTCACCGCTAAAAATAAACCCTGGCTCAGCCGCATCTTAAAAACACCCTCGATGCAAAGCAAGGTGGGGAGGGTGGCACAGCATGGCATGGCACAGCACCCACCTGGATCTCAAAGCCAAAGGTCTCTTCCGCCTTCTTCTCCAGTGTCACCACCCTCCTGAGGGCAATGGGGATCAGGGACAAGGCAGAGCTGCTGACACCCCCCACCCCAGTGTGCCCACCCAGACTTAAGGTGCTTCTGCAACAAAACAGGGTTTGCATTTTGTCTGAGCTGGGCAGGACCCCAAGGACAGGACCTCCACCCACCCCCCCCCGGGATGGGATTCTCCCCAGGTTAGTCCTGGATAGGTGCTAAGGAGGGTCCCACGGGGTCCAAGGGTGTCAGGGAACCCCTAAGGAGCTGTGTCCCCATTGCTGCTCTCATCTGCCCCAGGTTCCCCCATCAAATCACCCCCATTTCCAGCCCCCATGGGGTGTCTGGAACAGAGAGGAGAGTAGTGTCCTGTGACAGAGGCCCCAGCCCCACTCCTGCATGTCTCCCCCCCCCCAGTCACCCTACCTGTGCTCCTCCGGGGACTGGCTTGGAGAGGACCACCTGAACCCTGCAACCTGTGGCAGAGGGACAGGTGTCAGCAGGGGACACTGTCGTGGGCCATGTCACCCTGTCACCCCCTCCAGAGACAGTCAAAACAGGGTGTCCCATCAGGACAGCGCCAAACCCAGAGGAGCACCGAACCAGCACCCGGGTGCACCCATTGCCCTGAGGGCCCCCCTCTCCGTCTGTCCGGGCATAACGAGGCTTTTATCGGTGCTCAAAGCCACTCTCACATCTGCTCCACACTCGCCCCACGCTTTGACGTCAGCCCGCACTGCACCCCACCCCATGCCACGCTCCGGGGGGGCCCTGGGCACAGAGGGGCCCTGTTGTGGTCACAAAGTCAGGTTTTTTTTCCATGCAAAAATCCACCCCCAGCCCAGACAATGTCCCTCTTGTGGAGGGCACGGAGGCGTGGGCGGGCGGAGGGACCGGCTGGGCATGGCAGGATCCTTGCTGTGGGGCAGGGGGTGACCAGGCTGTCCCCAAATGCCCCTCTGTGGCTGCTGGGCTCCATCAGCCCCGGCATGGTGCAGCTGGTGTCACTGGGAGCTGCACCTCAAGAGCGGAACATGGCCTGTCTCGGTGGCAGCCGTGTGCCAACATCTCCTCCTGCTCTGTGCCACATGAGTGTCACCAGCCCTGCAGTTGTCACCAACCCCATTGCTGGCCATTCCAAAACACATCCACGGACGTTTAAGCACAAAACCACCATAATTAGGTGTGTTTGCCACAGGGAAAGTTGACGCCCATCACGCTGGGGCCTCATGTCATGCCAGTGATGGGGAGGTGATGTGGGACACCCCAGCTTCTTCAGAGACGTCTTCAGCAGTAGCCTCAGTCAGTGAGTGGGAGCCAGGTCACCGCATGTGCCAGTACGGCTGCGAGAACCACTTCTGCTCCGGATGTCGGCTCCGCTCTCACTTCCCCCTGACGCTCAGGAAGCGCCACGGGGCCAGGGGGAGCGTTGGGGTGGTGACAGCCCCAGCACTATCAGAGAGGGGCTTTGCTGGGGGTGTGGTAGTGGATGCTCCCACCAAGCCAGGCCTTGGGGGTACTTTGTGTCTTGTCCCCCAGCCTTCCCTGTGCAGCAGAGCATGGAGGCTATGGGGACATGCCTGTCCCAGTGACACGGCCATATACAGCGGGGTGGGGGGCCTGTCCCTGCACCCTGAAGGCTGCAGGGCAGGACGTGGGGAGGAACCAGAACAGCACTTGGTGTGTGTGGGGAAAACTAGGGAGGGATGGAGGCACAGGGAAGATACCGGGACAGGATACGGTGAGGAACCCCGCGGGACAGGCTGCAAGGCTTGCGAGGACAACATGCTATGCAGTGGGGACATTGGGAAGATGCTGGGGCAGGGGGGAACCGGGGTGAGGAGATGCTGGGGCAGGACAAGGGGCTGGGGGCAGTTAGCGGCGGCAGGACCAGGACACGGGGAGGACACGAGGGCAGGACAAGAGCCCAGAAGACAACACCGGAGCAGCCCCTGCAGGTGTGGGTACCAGCAGCCGCGCGGGATGGGGACACTGCATCCCCGCTCCCCTATTAGCCCGTTGATCGTCGCGGCGCTCGGTCCCCACCGGTCCCGCTGCACAAACCCACGGCGAGGTGGGGGGAACCGAGGAGACTTCTCCACCCTCCCCGTGCCCGGGGCTGCCGGCAGCCCTACCTTGCGCACCCGGGGCAGGGTACCGCCGGCGGCCGCCAGCGCCCGGTAGACGTCGGCGGGGCCGGGACGCTCCGGGGCCGGGGCTGTCGCATCCTCCTCCTCCTCCTCCTTCGGCCGGAGCCGCCGCAGCCGCCGCAGGGTCATGGCCGGACCGAGCCTCCCGAAGCGCCGCTATATCAGCCCGCGGGGGGCGGGGCCAGAGAGAGACACGCCCCCTTTGAGGGCCGATCACGCCCCCTCGACTATAACCCACGCCCTTTCTATTTATAGACCACGCCCGTATCCGTAAGCCCCGCCCCCCGCCCCCCAACCGGGGCCTGTGTCCTGCGGAGGGACCAGGCCTGGGTGGGCCAGAGGGGCAGTGGTAACCAGGGAGGATACTGGTGGGGGGTCCAGGGATGACGCTGGGGGGGGGCAGAAAGACCTGGGGATGATGCTGGGGAGGGACGGGGGTCCCAGGGATGATGCTGTGGGGTCAGCAGGGACTGGGAGGGGGTGGTGCTCTGGGGGGGTACCCATGGGGATGCTACAGCAGATTCAGGGGTACCAAGGAAGGGCTGCATTGCCCCAGCGATCACGTTGAGGATGAAAATGGTAGAAACAAGCCCATTTTCTGGTGCAGAACCAACACTGGGGGCATCCTGCCTCCAGCTGAGGAGCTGAGGCTGCTTCACCCCCCAGGACTGCTCTTGTGCCCCCCCAGCCACATGTAGGATTTAATTCAAGGCAGAAGGTGAACCACCTGGAGTCCCAGGCCCTGCTTCCAAAAGGAGGATTTTAACCGATCCTGCAAGAGCTTTGCCTGTGCTGAGGCCGCAAAGACAAGAACAATTCCCGGAGGCAGCCGCGGTAGCTGCTGTGGCCACGTCGCCTGGCTCTGAACAGCTCCTTGCTGCGCTGAGCTGGGAGGGAGCAGGAATTTTCCAGCTGGAATTAAGGGGTTTGCCCAGCTGTTTATTTAAAATTTGCCAAAAACAATCCGTTTGTACCGATGCTGCCGGCGTTCCACCCAAACCACCCGCCCACAGCTTGGCCAGGGGTTACTGAGAAGCAAAGTCACTCCTGCAGCTGAGCTGCTCCTGCTTGGAAGGGCTTGGGAAAGGAGGGGACTGAGCTCAGCACCCATCCCAGGGCACCACACCAGCACCCTTTAGCAGGGAGCAAAGAACATCATCTCATCCTGCTCCCAAAGCCTGGCAGCCCAGGGAAGAACTTGGCCCCATTGCTGAGGACACCCCAGACCGCTTGTCTTATCGCATTTCCTGCATGAGGAGACAATATTTGCTTTAAAAATCCACTCTTGACTGAGCTACTGCCTCGACTTCCAGCATGGGGCTGAAATTTCCCAGGAGCTGCAGACAAAGCTGGATCCAAACGAGGGGGGAGCCCAGATGGTGGCTTCCCCTCCCCGCCGTTTGTCTGAGCCCAGGAGGGAGCTGAGGCCCTGGTGGATTTTCCCCTTGATCCGCTCACAACATGCTCCTTCCTGGGGGGCTCTAATTAGGGAGAATTAACAGGGACAGTATGTGCAGCACCGGTTGCCCTCTGACCAAACTGGATTTTCCCGGGATGTTAGGGAGCTTGGACTGAGCAGCCTTTGGAGCTCGAGAGGAGACCTGGGGAGGAGAGACTTTGCTGCACCCCCTCCTGTTTCCACATACCGTGTCCCCCTGCCAAGTGGAGACACAATTTTGGGTGCTCATATCCCACTTGGCCGCTGCCTCCCCTCACCCTGAGGCATCTCCTGAGCATGATGGAAGCTCCATCCCCACTAATAACAGAAATATTTGCTATGCAGAATTGCTGAGCAGGATTCCCAAGGAGATGATTTTAGCTGAGGGGAGGACAAGCCGCCCCCCCACCCCCCCCTTTTTTTTGGGCAGTACAAGCTCTGCCAGATGTCACAGCCTGTTATTAACCCTTCATGAGAGACTTCAACACCTCAAGGTGAATAAAACAAACTTTTAATCATGTACAGCAGAAATCGACAGCCTTGTTTTATATTAAACAAAAGATTTCCTATCTTACATTGTATTTACATTTGCATACTGAAGAGGTAAAGTGTCTAAGTGGCTATTTTACAGTCCGTTTCTAATAAAATAGACAAACCCAAAACAAATAAAAAGGGGGCAGAGAAGTACCAAGAGATCTGTTCTGAAGCCAGTGTACCGCTGATCAACCCTGCACCGCGGAGAAGCCCAAGCTCTGACTCTCTGCCTCTCCCCAACACAACTTCTGAGTACCTGCCATCTCCTCTCCTTGCTTCAAAGCTGCAGCAGCACTGGTCTCGTCCTTAACCGTTGAGCTTTTTCCTATAGCTGCTGCAGAAGCTGAGCTAGGAATGTTCCTGAGCCCGGCAGCGATTCCTATGACTGCTACCGCTCAGCACGCTGCTCCCTGGCACACGTCTGCGTGAAAGTGCTGTAAAAATGCTACATAATCAGCGCTCCCACCTTGGATTCTCCTCGGTTTTGGACCATCTCATGATAGCATCTCTACAAAGCTCCTTCTACAACCCTGCCGTTGAAGATCCCCTTTCATCCTGCCCTCAGTCCTTCCAACCTCACCGGGTCCGAACCGCTCCGCGGGTGGCTGTTTGGTTTAGCACTGAGGCAGATGCATGTGTGGCTACACTTTCAGCAGTGACTACAAAGTCACGTAGCTGATTTTTAGTGTCCTCGAGAAGCAGCCTGCACGGTGAACGGGGATGGGCAACTTCTACCAGGACACGGGAGTGCATGGCAGACGTACCTACCGGCGTGATGGGCGTTCCTATAGTGGTTTATTTCACAGTCGCTACAATTTCCTCCCTGACCTGCCACGATGGGCCATTGCTGGGGTCCTGTTAGAGCAGCTGAAGTCTTTTAGGTCATCTGAGGTGCCCATCAGTTCGGTTTCTAAATGCAGAAGGGTTTGGTTAAGGGACGGACAGTACCAGAGACACGCGAGAACCTCTGGCTGAGGGACGAGGCAGAAGAAATCGGAAAGGTCTGGGAAGCTGGACAGTCACAAAGCACACCTCCTGCATATCACCGGAGGAGGCAAAACAGCTCTGAACATGATGCTAAAAAAACCAACGTTCCTCACTTGACACAAAGTCACAGACAAGTTTAGGGGAGTCTGGGGCAAGACGGACATGCGGACGGATACACGGACAGCGAGAACAGTGTTTAAAAAACAAAAGGTAACCCCGGAGTTGGCCGGAGCCTCTAGAGATGAGGCCTCACCTTACGGAGCAGCCGCAAGGTTTGAGTAGAAACAGTTCCAGTGTAAATTGAGCTGTGTGCATTTGGTTGGTTGTTGTGTCGGTTTTTTTTTTTTTTTTCTTCCTTTTTTTCCTTTTTTTTTTCTTTCCTTCCTCTTTTCTTTTTTTTTTTTTTTTTTTGCAGTGATTTCTTTACAAACAAACAGGTCAAGAGGTAATAATTATAGATTGTTTTTCTTCTCTTATAAAGAATTAACAATATTAAAAAAAGTTAAAATCCAGACCCTCCCATAAAATAATAATAATAAAAAAAAAGCAACAATAATAAAAACCACTCCAGTTAAAAGTTATGGCTTCAGAGTTATTTACTGTAGACACTGACCTAACCACCAACCAACCAGCACTTCCCAGTCTGCCTCTGGTGCTGCCACCAGCACGGCAAACCCATTCCTCAAGCTTCTTTCAGACAACAGTCCAACCAGTGCGACTTCATCCAGATTTGGCAATTCAGCCAAAGAAAAAGCCATGCAGGTTCCTCATCCCCACCCCCCCAAGCTACACCCAGCCCCTTCCAAGTTATATTTATACATGTAGATTAAAAAGATGGACACAATTCCCAAACCCACACCCTGCTGCCGGATCCCACCAAGCACTGAGGTGAAGAGCACCCCAGAAGTTGACCCTGCCTGGGTGGTGGGCTCTGGAATTGGGCTCCCAGAGAACCTTCACCTGTGGTTAAGTCCCCGTGGTGTGGTCTCCTTCCAGCTGGGTGCTGTGGCTGCTCTACCAACAACACATCTCCCCTCATCTCAGGGCCTTCCTCCCACCCTACCAAAAAAATCACAAACCCCGGGGGGCTCAAGACAGAAAAAAAACCCAAACCCAACCTGGATTCCAGGAGTGAAGTCAATTCCTCCTTTGTTTTGTCTTAAAAAACAGGGAGGGGGTGGCAGTGAGGAACCTGATGGGACCTTCCTGCCACTGCGAACCAAGGGGCAGCAAAGCCACGGCACTCACCGGAGAGCTCCGGGGCTGGTTTGAAGCAGAGACGACGCTCACGACTCACCGAGGAGAGCACCAGTGCACACGGCTTGGAAAAAATACTGGGGACATTCGGGAGGATGGCGACATGCATGGAAAGCATGGAGAGAGACAAGGAGCAGGAGGAGAAGGAAGGCCCGGGGCCGTGCACCTCGTGCATGCACACACCGCTGCACGCCGATTGCTTGCTGCTTTTTTTTGACTCCAGAATTGTTTTCAAGCTTAAGAAGAAAAAACAAAACAAAACAAAACAAACCCAAAAGGGAAGGAACGAGTTTTGTGAAGCTGATGAAACGCTTCGGGCTCAGCCTCTCAGAAGGGAGCACCATTTTGTTTTGCGAATGTGTTTTCTGCATCAAGGCGCCAGTCCCTGGAAAAATCCTCGGAGTATGGCAAGAAAAAAAACCAAACAACCTTCCCTTTTCCCTTCCTGCTCCCAGCACTGGGCAGCCCCAGCCTCAAACCCTGCCAACGGGGGCACCACATGTGCCAAAACTTGACAGGTATTTCCGTTAAGAGAAACGACAGTTACAATCATGGCTGAGATCCCTCGGGTTAAGTCCCTCTCTTCACGCTGTCAGGAGGTGATCGTAAAGGTTTCTGATTGCTTCATACCCAAAGCAGGGAAGAGAGCGGTTTGATAGGCTCTGACACCCCACCTCACAGCCTGCGGGTCACGCTGGCTGGTTGGTGGTAGTAGGTTGGGCAGAAACACGAGGTAGGCCTCCATCGCACATCTACTATAGCACGGCAGCCTTTGTGCAGTTTCCTCCTGCTTGGGGCTCAGGGCCTAGATCTTCACGTCTTCTTGGACACTGAGCTGCGAGAGGGTTTTCTTAATGCGGAGGGCGGTGAGTCGAGCCGCTCCGTTGGCGTACCAGCATTCTCGCATCATCTTCCCCATCACCCGCAGCGCCTGGGTGAGAAACAACCGCATGTCATGGAACCACTTTGGTTGAAAGAGATCTTTTGGATAATAAGGTCCAAGCGTGGCCCCAGCGCTGCCAGGGCACCACTGACCCCTGGCCCTCAGCACCGCAGCTCCACGGGGGGCTTGGAAACCCCTCCAGGGGTCACGGGGACTCCAGCCCTGCCCTGGGCAGCCTGGGACAGCCCTTGCAGAGAATAAATTGTTCCACAGCTCCAACCTAAACCTCCCTTGGGGCAACTTGAGGCTGGTTCCTCCTGTGCTATCACTTGTTCTTTGGGAGAAGAGCCTGACCCCACCTGTCTCCAGCCTCCTCTCAGGGAGCTGTCCAGAGTGAGATGTCTCCCCCAAGCCTCCTCTTCTCCAGGCTGAACAACCCCAGATGTCAGTGTTCTCTCCCCGAGGCCCAAGTGGATCTGTCAGGATGCTGCTGCCTGGCTGGACCCCAATGGAGCCTCCAAATCTCCCAAAACTGGAGCTCAACTTACAGGACTTACTCTTTCCTCACCTTATGGACAGGGAAGGGGCCGTGAAGATGAAAACAGACCTTACCTCGTAGCTTTGCCACCAGTTTGGGATATTGGGCCGTAATTTCTGATCACACACAACCTTCCGCATCTCCTCAATGGAAGGATCAGAGGGTACGAGGTCATAGTACGGCAGCTGATACTCTTCGTGGATACCTGAAAGGCAGGGAAAGGGAGATGCAGTTCCAGGGAGAAGGGACCATCAGTGCAGCACGTGCTGAAAACAGACCGATACCGGTTTGGACGACGCGAGTCATGGCTGAGATGTGTCAACACTCTGCAGTTATTTAGAATAGAACTGAAGAATATGGAATTTGAGTTTACAAGAAAAATTCAGGGAAATAAAATGCAGCTGCTTGAACTGGAACAGAGTCAGCGTGTTGCGACTGACACCTCTCGGCACACAGGCAGAGAAAAAATTAACCCACTAAATTGGCACCACCACTTCCTTAATATCCATCCAAAGGAACATCAACCACCAGTTCTGGAGCAAGAACCCCTGCTTCCCCACATTGGCCACTCTTAACAGCAGGACTCGTCTGTGACTCCTGTGGTAGCTACCCACATGGACACCTCCTCCCACCATCCTCCAGGGTCCCTCAAACATCACCAACACCCCATCACTGGAAACACCAAGGCTGGGAAGAACTCCAGAGGAAGCCAAGTTGGTGGCATGGGCACACCAAGGGTATTACCTCCTGCGTTGCACCTTCGAGCAATCTCCCAATAGACCAAGCCCAAGGCATAGATATCGGCACATTTAAAGGAATCAAAATGCTTCATGTTAATGGTTTCATCCAGGACTTCAGGGGCCATGTATCTGCAGAGCAGAAAAGGAACACCACAGTAAGTTTGAGGGGATTCACTGGTAAACGGTGAGTTTTCCTGCGTGGCGCTTCCCGGCAGATACGACTCTGCTCTGTGCAGCCCTTGGCAGAATGCAACAGGGCCCCGTGGTCCCATAGGGTGAAGAAAAGAGCTCGGAAAGAACAGCGAGTTGGGAAAGAGGTAAAAACATCCCAAAGCACATCAGGCTCCTGATGGTGGGTCCCAAAAACCTTTTGAGAATGTCAAACTTGTTATGTGTTTCATGAGCTCCCTGGTGCTGAGATCCCATAGCCAGCCTACACCTCTCAGCTTGATGGCACCTGGAGATGAAGGGACTGATGTCCCTTTCACCATCCATCCGGACACAGTCCTGACTCTTTGAAATGTTTAAGACAAAGACTTTCACCAGTATGCAACCAGCAGCTCAGGCATTTGCCCCTCACACTTGAACATGTACCAGGAACACCGTTCTCCTACCGTTTGGTTCCAACCCTTTGGTTGGGTGCAATATCAATCGTATCCGTAACCGAATCGTGCCGCACGGCCAGGCCGAGGTCAGCGATGGCACACGTGCCGTTCTTCTTCACCAATATGTTCTTGGATTTCAAGTCCCTGTGAGCAATTCCAGGCTTTCCTAATAGAGCAGAAGAAAAAGTAGTGGGGGTGAAGGTCTGGTGCAATCTGTTTGTCAAAACGGTGCAGAGGCAGCACCGGATTTCAGGGCGCCAGCTAAACTCGTGGTGTTGCAACAGTTTTTCCTGTTTGGATCTGCTGAAGAACAGGCCTGAGCGGCGCTGCCAGGCTGCGCATCGCCAAGGCCCAGCGCATGCTTCTGCTGATGCAGTAGCATCGAGAGGCCTCGAGAGGGACATCAACTCCATATGCCCAGGCACGTCAGGAGTTTCTCTCTCTGCTGCTGCCTGTGCTACCAGCCCACCCAGCAGCACCAGTTTTAGGCTGGGGATGTGAAGTGCTGATGTAACTGCCAGGAGGCAGCACGGGGCTGACCCACTTCGCAGCCAGCTCAAGCCATCAGTCTGCTCCTGATCAGTAGCGACCAGAGGAACCTGGTCTGACTCCACCAGTGTTTTCTGTGCAGCACATCAATCAGTTCTGCTTCTTTTTCCCCCTCCAGAGCTCCCAGCATCTTTTCAAACTTTGCTCTTACCCTGAGTGCCCACAATCTCCATGTGCAGATGGGCCAGGCCGCTGGCAGCCGACAGGGCGAGCTTGATCATCCCCTCGATTGTCACCGTGTATCGGTTCAGGTAGTCAAAGAGAGAGCCATGCTCATGGTAATCTGAGACCAGCCACAACTGAGTCCACGTGCCGTTATCTGCAGCAGGAAAGAGAGCGTGCTCAGAGACAACACAGGGCTGATGCACAACCACCGAGCACCCTGCTTTTCAGTAAAGGGAGAGGTGCTGTGTAAGGCTGTAGCTCAACAGCCAAACTGGGGGGCAAAGAAGGTGAAGAAATTTAAGGCAAAACATGACTTTGTGAGGTACAGCTACTGCAGTATTGCACCTCTCAACGGCGGAAGGAATTGACCGTCCTCTGCAGAGGAAGGTTCAAATCTTGAGCTGTCTGAGGAGCAGGTTGACAGATTCTTTGACCATTTAATTGTAAACCCAAGTGAAGAAGAGCAGCTCCAAGAGCAGGCTGCATGCTGGTGAAGTCTCTGCTCTCAGGACCGAGGTGCTTTTTACCTTTGTTATCTGCAGCAATGAAGCCCAGGATGTTCTCATGCCGCAGCATGACGGTTTGATAGATTTCTGCTTCCCTGAACCAGGAACGCTCCTCGCGCGATGAGAAGATCTTCACAGCAACATCACCTCCGCGCCACCGGCCACGCCACACTTCCCCGAAGCGGCCTTTCCCAATGATCTCCTGAAGGACAATTGTCCGGGCCACGGTCCGCTGGACAAAAAGTGGCAAACCTATGGACACGGAGTTGGAGGAACGAGTGTTGGTGGCAGGAAAAGAAACTCCTGAAAAGCCAAGAGCCTAGAAAGCCCTATGTTTTTGAGGTGGCAGGTCCTGCATAGGATGTGCCATTTGGCTCCTTGGTGCATGTCATTTGGAAGTAGCTCATGAACCACCAGTGATCAGGCAGAGTAGGAGCTGAACTGTGGCTCTTACCCAGCCTAAGCACCCAACACTGACACAGGGCCATGGCTACAGCATCTATGGCATGACTGAATTTAAAACAACCCCTCCAAGTTACTCACCACAGGGCAACCTGAACAGGCTCACAGCTGTGAGAAGCTGTGGCAACCAGGAGCCCAGAACAGGATACTCCATTACAAGTTCTCGCTTATCATTTCCAGTCGTATCTTAATACCTGAGCCAGAGCCAGAGGTGGAGAGATCGTAGACTAGATCTTGCAAGGTCTTATCCTTTGACAGGCACATCTCACAAGAGGGGTCCTCCATGTCCAGCCGCTGACGATTGTGGTAGACCCGTTGGTGGTGATGAAAAACAAAGACCACGATGATCATGACAACAAAGACAAGGAAGACGGGTCCAGCAATCACTGCCACCAGCTCCACAGGGCCCCAGCTTGAGGGGGGTTCATTGTCTTTCAGGTGTCCTTGAGAGGAAAGGGATGAGAAAACCAGACACACTTAGAAAATTATCACTGCTCCTCATGCCTTCTTGCTTCTTGTGTTTTAATTATCCTTGCAGAACCTGGACAATTTTAGCTACCGTGATGGTAGAGGACACATCAAATAACAACATTAACACGGAACTGATCAAGTCATCAGACAAACTATGGCTAAAAACACCCATAGAAGATGGTGCTTCAGTTGCGGGGTTGCGGATTATCAGTGCTTGCTGTTTAAGAGGATGGGAGCCTGTTTTGGGCTGACTTTGCCAGAACCACCTGCATTTTACCTTCCCTTTGAACTCTCCAGGGAGGAGAAAAACCCAAGCAGACAGTAGGGACTCATTTCTCCCTCTTCCCCCTTCACCCTGTAACAACCAGGGAGGACTCATACCCGAAGAAAACAATTATTTGTCTTTTTGAGGACAGATAAGACTTCCCCACTGCAGCACAGAACATTGATACTGTTGACTTCAAACAACCCACAAAACAACAGTGCCAAATGGCAAGTCCACGGTATGAGGAAGCACTGTGTGCCCTCTCTGGCCCAGGAACTGGGAAGCAGCAGACGTTTCCCACACCCTCACCCAAAGGCAGGGCAGCTTCCTCTTCACCTCTCCAGAATCTGGGCACCCCTCCACCCCCCACTTTCCTCTGAAAGTTCCCATAGTTGTGTCTCCTTCACTGAAAAGATTTGCAATCCCAGGAGGGAAGTGACTCCAGCTAATAAAGGGCAGGCTGAGCACCAGAAAAGGGCCTCGCACTGTGCCCCAGGGACAGGCAACATCCTCTGGCCACTGCAGGCACAGATCATTGTGCAGCAGGAGCTTAGATTTAAGCGTAGGTGAACTTTGCTCCTGCTGCTGCCTCTTTCAGGAGCCTGTAGGATACCAGCAGTTGGACAGATAAGGTGAGAGGAAATTCATAATACAGCATAAAAAAACCCCAGGCTTCGGAAGGTTCTCCTACCCTAAAGTACAACCTCATCACCTGGCAACACTTTGTTGGCCACAGTGGAGTTCAAGCAACTTTGTATTTTAATATGGAGTGGTTTGTTATTATTACCACTTTACAGATCAAGGAAATAGAACCTAGTGCTCAAGTTCACCCAGCAACATAAGGGAAGAAGTGAAAAGAGGGTTGAGAATCCTTATTCCCAATCCCAAGCAGACAGCTCCTCTCCCCCCAACTTCACAAAGACCATTTCTTCAGCTCTCTACTCACCGCTGGGAACCATTAAATCAATTTTATTGCAAAAATCTGAGTAGCAGCAGTGAGTGTTCCTTAGATCTTCTGAACTCAGGCAATAGAAGGGCTTCCCAGCAGGGATGAGTTTGGCTTCAGGGATGCAGGTCCGGACATGGTGTTTCACACCATCCAGGTTGAAGACTGAGACCATGCAGGCACCGTCCGTTTCACACGTGGAGTTGGCTTGTTTGCAGTCGGAGCACAGACATGTCAGAGCTGTGGAAATCAAAACAAGAGCAGCTCTTTAACACCTGCAGGAGAACAAGAGTAAATTTTTGCTTCAAATTTCCCAGCTGGGAGGGTACAGGCCATTCTTTAGGAGCAGGACAAGTCACATGTAGTATTTCAGCCCCACAAGAACCCAATCTAAGCAAAAAAAAAAAAACCTCACGTGGAGGCAGAGGAGCCTCTCCAGAAGGTGACTGGCTCTCAACACAGCCCTTTTCCCTGCCCCTGTTGCAACCAGTACCAGCAATGACCCAAGTCAGCCCTGGAAACCTGGCAAGATCACACCCAACCCAACCTCGGGTCAGAACTCAAACCAAAAATAGCTATTACAACAGACAGACTTGATTTCACCCAGACTTGCTCTCCAGGCTTCCTCAGCTGTGCCAGAGATGAGCTGCCCGCTACAGGCTAGCAAGGGATGACTGCCCCAGATGGCAGGAGGCAACGAGCAGTTGGCAGATGCCAAAACAAACCCAATTCAAACTGATGGCCTAAGCTGAGAGTGCTCCCAGCACCTTAATCCCGAATGGAACCGCTTTCCTGATACCAGACATTACCGGGGTCAAATAAATTCCTAGCTTTTTGCCTGCTCTACTCGAAGATTATTTGGCTAAAGAGCATAGCAGACAGTCAGAATCAGATTCTCACATCTTGCCTCCTCCCAGCTGTTGCTGGTTTTTTCGCAAGCTGCCTGAAATGCCCCAAGCAAACACCGCCCCCCCCCCCCCAGTACCAACAGCCTGGGGAACAAAGAAGCCAAGACAACAATGTCAAGATGAAGGGTGGGGCTTGTTTAGCAGTGCAGGGTTTTCTTCAGCTTTCATCGGATCTTCCAGCCTCCCCGGAGGGATTCACAAACATGTACTTACCTTACTGCTGCAGAAATGGTCTTTCAGGTAGAGAGAATTGGAAGGACTGTTTTAAAGGAGCCAAGCACCACAGTTAACTCTCCCCAGTCCTACAGCTAAACCCCCTACATCTGCCTGTACCTGCCCGGTCCAAAGACACCACCATTGTCACTACTCTTGTGTGTGCTTGTGTCAGCTGCCCTTGCATGGGGCAGGGAAAATGCTGGTCTCCCACTCAAACCATCTCTGGTGACTGGTGGGTTTGAGGACCATCAGAATTCAAGGGTATTCGTGGCACTGTAAAGGCCTCTTGCTCCAAAACGCAGGAGCTTTTCTGTGGTCAGCAAAGCACAGAAAAGACAATTCTTCTGAAAAACATGCACACTTTGGGGAACAAAGGTTGGTTATAATGGAGATTTTATGGAAACATGAGATAGGAAAGAGCAGCCAGGGCACATTCCTGCCTTCAAGTAGACTTGAAAGAGTGTTTTAAAGCATCTCCTTTATTACTTTATCAAAAACTCAAGGTACAAATTAAAACTATTTAATCATGGAAGCTCTGATCTAGATACACCAAACCTGAGCCTTCTTCCTGTTAAGACTCATTTCTTAAGGTCTCAAACCCAAGATTTATACTCCAGCAGCTTTGTTTCCAGAAGCTCAGAAGTAAACAAAACACTTAAACATACTAAAAAAACTGGTTCTGTAAACTTCTTATTGAAGTATCTGGCCTGAAACTAAGCACCCCTTTGAGAGGGGAAGCAGAGGAGCTGGTTCCATCTGTTCTGTTTCACTTGCAGAATTAAAGAAAGGAGTTTACCTGCAAGGTACGATACCAGAGCACAGGCAGAGCAAGAAAATCCTCAGCTGTCATGCACAGAAAGCAGAAGTTTCCTGCTCAGGAGGGGCTCATGGCCTTGCTTCACCTCATGGTGGTGGCCACTAATGTTCCCCTTTCAAGAGAACTGCTCTTTTTAGAGAGCAATTCTTACATTTGCACCTCAAAACCCCCTGCACCAAGAAGAGTGGCGTGAGCAAAGAAACGAAGCCTTCAGCACATGTCTAGACTTCACACTCTTCGTGAGAGAACCTCAGTGGGCTTCCCAGATATTCTTGACCATCACCTCTGGGTTGCACTCTCCCCTTTTAGGGAAGATGCTCAAATCCCTGGATAGAAACTGGAATCTGGCTCCAGCCTCCCCCATGCAGCAAGGAGTTGACTCTGTCTATTTTCCTTGTGCAAAAGCCTGGGGCACACATCTACCATCCCTGGAGCCATATCCTCCCTCAGATCACACACCAGCAGCTGCTAGAAAGGCTCTGCTCCCACGGACACTGGCTGTGCCAGGAGGAAAGTTCTGTTGGCACTGGGGTGCACTGGGCAGCTTCCAGCACAGAGGAGAATTCCTGGGCAAACGGCATTTCACGTTTGATAAACCAGAAGGGAAAATTCTTCTCATATCAGTAATACCAGAAGCAAGGAAAAATCAACTGTTGTTTTCCTGTGGGTGGGGGGTCAGAAAATGAACCTGCTGCAGGCAGAGCCCCCAAGCTGGGCAGCTCTCGGGTGTGCGATACATGCGCAAGGACCTCACTTCCCAAGAGCAGCCTGGGATGCCGGGGTGAAGCAGGAGACAGGAGTGAATAACAGCATTTGTCATACCAACAGCATGCTTTTTTTCTTTGGAAGAAAAGCTCCTATTGAGCAAAACATATAATCTCATTAATAAACTGACAGGGCTGAAGAAAATAAGATAGGGCAAAGGCAAAGAAAAGAGCAGTTCGGTGAGCTGGGGCGGCGAGCTCCCCTCAGCAGGGTGCCTGGGGAGGAATCTGCAGGGAAAGGTGCTACAGGAGCTGGCAGTGGAGTCTGCTCGATCTGCTCAGCGCTCCCTTTCTGACAATCCTGCTCAGAGACAAACCCAACCCTTCAAAGAAGCTGTTTAAACAAGCCTGACATGAAGATGCAGATCCTCAGGAGGAACCTTTGTTCTCACCCAAGAGACGGAGCAGGTTGGCGTTCAGACCGAAGCAAAGCCTCACTGCAATTTAATCCAAGGCTGAGAGCCGCCGGTTGGGGATTCAACAGCAGGAGCGAAGCAGCTTGGCACAGGTCCTCCTAAAAATCTGCCTAAAACCCTGCCTGAAGAGTGGAGGGGTCAGTCAGCACCACCAAAAGACAAACTCCTTGACCAACGCAGCCCAGGACTTGGCTGCTGGGTTGGTTCTCCTTGATGTACCCATCCTGAGCCCAAGAAGTGCTTCTGCTCCCTGCAAGGGTCCTGGGTCACAGCAGGATTGATCCCAGCAGGAACACAGAGGTGTTCATATCCCTTTGCATTAACTACAGCAGAGAAGACAACAAGGGAAGGCCCTTTTAGACCAAATTCCGCCATTAAAGGTGACACTTCTGGACAAAATGAATCCAAACAAGCAGGTGGGGGCTGAGGACCAGAGCTCTGGGCTCCAGGGAGACCGCAATATTAATCTCTGACAGTCAAAAAACACCCCCCCCCCGCCCCCCCCCCCCCCCCCCCCCACATCACAAACCCTCCACTCTCTACCTTCTCACCCCGACACCTCTTACCTATCCCTTTTTTTTCGATATCACAGCGCTATCAGCCACCAAGCC
>JANIJG010002208.1:0-77306 GCA_024611175.1 Megaceryle torquata | reverse complement strand
AAAGAAAAGAAAAGAAAAGAAAAGAAAAGAAAAGAAAAGAAAAGAAAAGAAAAGAAAAGAAAAGAAAAGAAGAAAGAAAGGAAGAAAAGAAGGAAGAAAGGAAGAAAGGAAGAAAGGAAGAAAGAAGGAAAGAAGGGCCACAGCATGTTTTGCTTAGAGGAACACAATTTTAACACCTGATCATCTCAGGGTTTAAATTGGTGCCAGAGTACTTTTTTAAGAGTATGCCAGAAGAAGAGAGGCTTCAGTGAGAAAAGAAACAAATAAACATATCCCAAGTACTGTTTTTAAGCACACCTAGGAACTTTTAAACAAGCAATTTTAGAAACGTTATGCAACCCCTAAGAATGATTTTATGCCAGACAACCAGCCCCTTTTACCCAATTCCCTCAACTTTTAATCTGCAAAATCTATCCCAGGGTGAATGGTGTTTACAGAATTTACCTGGTCTTATAAAACTACCTGCAAACATCTGTGCAAATTTGGGGTCACAGTCTGTGCAAGTGCTCTGTGGTGGCACTCAAAAAATAACTGGAACTGGAACACACATCCACCCAGAGAAATGCAATGAGAAAGAAATAGGTTAAACTGTCTTCATATGTGTCCGGAGGATATCATTAACATTAATGTAGTCATAAAGCAGCACCTGCTGGTTCAACACAGCAAATCTTTGCCTACTACCAATTAACTCTTCAAAAAATAATAGAGAACGGTTTTCACCCTTTTCGCCCCAAGCACAATAACTTGTTTCCTGCTAAGCATTATTAATTATAATGTCCCTGCTGCTTTGCCTTGCTCAGATGAACAGCCCCATCAGTGGTATAAGCTTCATAGTAAGGTGTATCTCAGCAGGAGTAAGTATGGAGTTATGGGGCTTTAAAAAATACTACACTACTTTTCATTACTATTGGGGTTTATTTGGTGTAGCAAGTGTGGATCTCAGTCAAAGCAAAGATCTCAGCTAGATGAAGGGACAAATTCCCTGAAGATGTTCACATTATTGTAATGTCAACAATCCAGTGAACAAAGTCTAAGAAAAAAGCTTAGGTGGGGGTAAGGCATGTGGTGAGATGGGGAGAGTCACTCCCCAAACACAGCTGTAACCTTGCTAAATGTGAACTGTAGATTGCTACCAGAGCTGATGGGTAGCATATTGGAGGTGACCCCTCTTCTGAGGCCAAGTGTTACTAGGCTCTGTGACCATGCAGCTGTACATTAGATGGGTGCTACTAGCTTGCACATGTCCTTGGTTCCCCTCCAGTGGCCTTTTTGCATCAGCTCTTCTCCAGTGCACTCAAGCAGTGTCAGCCACCCCTTGTGCAAGATTTCTGATAGGGTGGCCCTGGAGTACAGGACACCATAATGTGTACTGTCCAATGGGCTCATTTATGTATACATATGCTTTGGATCTCTGATTTACAGTGTAAGGGATACTGTCTCCTACAACATAATTCATGTTATATGTCTGAGCTGTCAGGCACCACCAGACATCACTCCTGGTCTGAGCAGTACTGACTGTGAAAGAAGCAAAGCTAAGCCTCTTCTGCTTAGAGAAAAAGCAGCTCACCTCTTTCCATCTGTAAGCAGGAATGAGGTGGCAGAAAGAAGTGATGTACATTAAAATATTTTGCATAGTATTTAACCTGAACATTATGGTAAAAACCATAAGCCACCTGGATTTTTTGTACAGGATAAACATAGAGCATGTGGCATTAACTGAAACTTCCCTTTGCATAATACAAACACTGAGGTTACACATTGTGTTGCTGTTACTCTTCCTCTTACCAAAGTCGATTTCTGCATAGATGAAGTATCAGGAATATGATTAACTGTATATTCTTGTCAGTGCATTGCAGGTTATCATGGACCAAATACCATGGTGCTCACTGGTGAATGGGCAAACACTAAGCACACCAGTTCCCATGCTTAGAATAGAAAGACAATAATGGGTCAGTAGTTCCTGTATAAAGCTAAGCTGTCATTAGTCTGTAGCTTGTGGAAAGCTGCACAACCACTCTTCTAAACATGTGCCTGATTGCATGTTTATTCATAAGCTTGAACTGCACAGAAAATAACAGTTGTTCTGGTTGCAGAATCTCTGCAAACTCTTATGAGGCAGAAAGGTCTTTCCTGAGACTTTAAATGCTTTGTATTATTTGCTGCTGTGATTATCACATATTCTGTATCTAACAAGTTACCTGGAGACTGTCCTCCTGTTTCCAGAAAAGATTTCTACCTGACACTAATAAGAAGACAGCTGCCCAACACCACCTTTTTGAGGCAGAAAGGGACACTCCAGTGACCCGAGAAGCCTCGTCTGAAATGACTGAACCAAAGCTTGTCATAAGCTTACAGACAAGGTACGTGTCATCAGCTCATATCTCCCTCACCTTCCACCCCAATGCTGATTAATTTCTACAAGTCTCACCCCAAGAACTGATGAATGACAGAAAAAAGCTTTCTGTGGCTTGGTGGCCAATTTTTGCAGTGCATCTTTATCTGCTTTGCCTGATTGATCAAAGGTACTGTTATCTGCAGTATTCTACAGTCTCATTGACTAGGTTCAGCCTTGCTAACCCCAAGCCTTCAACAGTCATAAAATGTGCTAAAAATAAAAATGTTTTAAAAACTTGACGTCTGGATTCTGGATCTTTATGGAGGTCAAATTTCCTTCACATCTACAGGAGACAGAAAGTTGCTTTCTTTCTGATGATAATGGATGCTCTCTTACAAATAATGAGATATCTGTCATTTGTGTTTCATTTGCCAAACTTACTTTTGCTCTGTGATTTTCTTGCCAGAATGTGTTTTCTTGTTTTATAGGGAGTAAAAGACTACACTATGGGCATTTACTTCATGCAAGTCCACCTCAGAACAGAAAAGCAGACAGGCAGCTAGCTATACCCATCTCCTTTGGCCAGTGTGATTATTAACAGCTCTTACAGTCCTATCAGTTCTGTCACCTGCCACCATCTCCATTTTTTTCTCTTTACTCCAGCCCCATCCCACTAAACACTGAGCCCATCGAAACCATCTCCAAGCAACTCAATTTACACCCACACATAACCCTCACATTTCTTATTTTGAGGAAGCCCCAGGCAGTGCCGTTTAAAGGCAAAAATTCAGATGCAATAAACATGCTTGAGGAAATGAGACCAGAAATGGCTTGCCTCATTGTTGAAACACATCATCTTTGATGCACAGATGCCACCAAAGCACTGAGTGATGGCTAGAGCTGAGCTGCAGCTCTCCTGGGAGGGCCTGATAAAGCAACTGTTTCTGAGGTTTGGGTCAATATTAATTCTGAGTGAAAAGGTATCCTCTGTGGGATAGACACCTGTGTTCTTAGGGAGGAAAAAGATGTAGCAGTCGAAGTACAGACACTCACAGAAATCTGAAGTTGCATTTCCTCCAAATTATACATATAAAACACCAGTACCTGAGAAGGAACATCAAATAACTTTTTTTTTTTTTTTTTCCCCAAATGACAGAATCACTGAAAAATTTTCTGAGTGAAAAAAAAAAACCAACAGATGTGGGTAACAAGAGTTGAACTAAAATCTGGTCAGATCATGAAGTTTATTAAAAAGCTACTTGCTTTAAATGCCTTGTCACTTGTATATACATACAAAATAAATGATAGAGATAGTGGCTCTTCATTAGACTGACATCTTTTTGTAGTGTGGCTGAGAAACTGCAGGTACAAGTTCACATACATGTCACTGCGCAAAGTGCTTGTGGTAATCATTTTCATGGGGAAAAATAAGCAGTTGCAGGATCATATATTTTATGTTGTAACTTCAGTTAATGCCCACATCAATCATATTGTCAAAGCTGTTTACAGCCCATGCCTTCATATTTCCAGCTTTTGACATGTTATGTCAAGGAGAACCAGAATCCTTGAAACATAATTTTGTCACTCTCTCTCTACTTGGTTTCTTCCAATTTTTGATTTCCCTGGTAAACTCTTTATATCATTTGCAGCTGCTTCAGCATCCTACAGCCACCAGCTTATTAGCAACGTCAAGATTACATTATTTCTCTTCTGAGACTGACCTGGGTTTCCCATAAAAACTTACGAGGACTAAGATGTCCCATATTTAGGTGAGTTCAGCTGTTATATCCTTCTAACTTGAGTTGCTCTGTTACTCCTTTGCACGTTATGTTACAGTCTAATTCCTTTCACACAGTTCCAAGAATGTTCTGTTCTTCTTTCTTCTTTTTCTTTATTTTTTTTCTTTTTGCATTTGATACCTCTATGTCTGGCAAGTTGTGATTTGCTGATTATGAGCTGTGTCTCTTATGGGGTTTGGCCAAAGTTTAGAACTAACCTAAGATACAATAGTCCCAAAAGAGGATGTGAGAAATAAGAAGTGTTGGAAGATCTATATTTTGTGTGTTTGTGAAAATTGAAAAGTCTGGAATTAGAAATTACACTTCTTTTTTTTTTTTTCCAGATTAAAATAATGGAGAAACACAAAGTTTTATCTCCATGCATACCATGTGTCCTGTAATATGGACTTTGGACTTGAGTATTTCAGGCCATAAATACACAGTACTTATTAACCGAGCGAGTACCAGCACGGAAAATATCTAGGAACATCTGCTGAAAAAAGACAAGCCCAGATGTTCTTTACACCATCACCAAATTAGGTTAACTCAGCCTGATAGACAGGTCTTAAGACACAGGCACTGGACTTGACAACAAGCCCATGAGAAATGAGTAGGTGCAATTTATTCAAAGGACCAAATATGTCACAAAAATAGGTAGGGGGAAGGGAGGAAAATGCAGGAGGAGAGGAGAGGGGTCAAAAGCAGTCCAAAACATGTGCATGCAATAGCAGCATAAAAAAAACCAAGTCAGTACTACCCTGAGACCTTAGTCATAAAGTTTAATGGCTTGTTATCTTTCTGAAGCCTGCAGCGACACAGAAAGTGCCTGTTTCCCCTCACTTCACATTTTTACTGTTGGACGCTTTCTTTTCTTTCTCTCTCTCTCTCTCTCTCCCTGTGTTGTGTCTAAACAATATATCTGGTTTGAGCACAACTATAAAGCAGACTGTGAGCAGGGAGAGAGGAGGTGTGTGCTGACTGGAAACAGCCCTGCTCCCATCCCTTCCCAGGGTCATTCCCTATTAGCCACACCTGAGGACAATGAGACTGCACCAAAGGTAGCAAAGGGACAACGTGTCCTGGGAACTTGCTTAGTTGTGCCTGAGTGCAGCAGGATCTCACACCTTTGAGGACTTGTCAAGCATTGTTTTCCTTCAAGATGTCTATTAAACACTGGATTAAAGAATGCCCTGATAGGTTTGCATGAAGGGCATTGTAAGCCTGATTGACAGACTGATGGGATAAAGACATCAGGAAAACATTTGAAGTTTAGTTTTGAAAAAGTCAAGAAGAAGAACTGCAAAATCTTCCTGCAAATAGGCTTTCCAATGGATTTAATGGGGGGAAAAATCTGCAGATTCCAGTAGACCCCATTTTAAATCACATTAGTGATTTGAGATGCTTCATCATTCTCTACACTATATGAACTGCAGACTTTTTATTTCCCAGACTCTACTAATAACAAGCCCTATAATTAGGTATCTGTCCTTTGCAATCAGCACTACGGATTTCTGTTCATAGGAGAAAAATTGTAGGGCAGGAGAACACTCCCATGCATAGGAAAGAGCTGTCACCGGCATAGTGTGACTGGTTAATGGTTTCAAAAACATTATTATTAGAAGAGAACAGTTCCTTAAATTCTATATGTAGCACACTAATAAAAACACTCTTATTCATTTGTCTGTGTGATTGAACCTGATGCAAGTTTTGGAATCAAACTCATTCTCTTAGCCTGCAGTAGTTAAGTAACACGTTTCTTCTGATTTCCTCCTGCCCTGTACCCTTGAGGCATTTGGCTGGATGACTGGCTACAGACTGTTCTTGCTCATTAGTGATGGTCAAGATTTGACTTTGAAATTTGACAGAGCAAGGCAATGGAGAAAGACATGCAGAGGAGATTCTGCCTGGGGTTTTACCTTCCAGTTTTGCCCCAGTTTTGGAGTGAGAATCAGACCAATACCCACACTGTTTTCTGGTTTCTTTGATTTGCAACAGAGGCCAATTGTTGGCAGACAAGAACCAGGCTGCTGTATGACTCTCTTGGATAACTTTGAGTAGCAGTAGCAGGAGGCTACAGTGTAAAATCTTGGCCCACTTAAGTCATAATGATGTCAAGTAAGTCAGGAATTTTATATCCAAAGGTGATATTTTGCCAGTCTTATTACAGCCAAAGAGCAAAAATAAATCTGATTACTTTGCCCCCCGTAAGGCAAAAGTCTGCTCTTCACTGCACTGCACCTTTGAGGCCACAGCAACTCCACAGGCCATTCTGGTGGAGTCTTTTCTCTGGATCCCTTTTTACATCTGGAGAAGTAAATTTCCCCGTCAAGTTGCCTTTGGCTACATTTTTGAAATTAATTTCCTACCAGTGCAGCATCCTGTTCTTCGCTGCAGCAAACCTGTCTCTGGAGGAAGGAATGATAGCACTCAAACAATCTTCTGCCCAGCACTTACCCAATAGTCTTTTCATCTCTGAGGTTTCCAAAGCCAGAAGGGTTATTTTCAGGGCCACACATATTAAAATTAATGCTAAATCAAAAGGACTGCCTGCCGCGGGGCTTGATTGGATTTGGACAAAGAATGTTGCTTTCTGAAGTCAACTTGCCTGTAGACAGTTTTTTTTTCACCACCTAATCATGATTGTGAGAACGTAAATCATGCGAATTACAATGAGCAGCTTGATGAATGTGCACCACAGGAACTCCGGCTTCAATCCCCTTCGAGGTCATCTCTGGAGAAAGCCCTTTCCTAGGGCTGGGTTCCTACTGCCTGGCACATCCATCCACTCCTCAGCCACGCTCTTTTCAGGGAGGTGGGAAGTGTAGCACCCTTGCTTCTGTTTTGTCTATAACCTGTCTCTCCTTTTAAGTGGAAAATGAAACCTGTTAAATGTCTTTGCTATAAAGGCTTCCTGTTACTTCTTTTTATTCACTTACAACAGGGCTGTTAATAATTGAATGTAAAGCAAAAATCCTCAGGAGCACAAGAGTGAAATCTGCAAGTGCATGGGAATTCAGTCCTCTCAATATTTATGTTTAGCATTAAATACTTCATGCAAAAATAATGACTTTGACTCCCGAGGCCTTCCCTTTCTTATCTCAAAACCTGTTCATACACATGCTCCGGGATCTCTATGTAAATATAAAAAGGGGATTAAGTTGTATGTGTAGTAAATCCTGCTTTACACTAAATAGGTAAGAACTAACGGAGGGCCTTTGGATTAAAAACAGATCCCTGCTTGCTGAGTAGACTAAACCATTCTTTCCTCTGGTTGCCCTGCCATGCACAAATTGACTTTCTCCCAGTGCAAAATTCCAGTCAATAATAAAATCTATAGTATGTTAGAGGTATGCATTGTACAATACCCAATCTTGATTTAAATTACTGTATAGTAGGTAATGCCCCCTGCCTCCACATAACCACTCATTGTTTTGCAATGAGAAGCCGAGCCCCAGCCCCAGTCTGACAGCAATACTGCATGAGATATTTCCACATCTGGGCACCTTTAGGGAAATTCTGGGGGCAAATGGTGAAAATTAAAATCACAGCTGTCTGGAAGAGGAGTTACACTCTAGCCTGGCCCCAGACATTGTCTTTGACCATTATCTGGTGCTTTCTCCCTGTCCTTTGCAGCAGGAGCTGGAAGGAGGAAAGTTCTTCCAGTCCCATCAGCCCTCCAGCCCCCAACTTATCAATTGTAACTTCTTGGACCACATACAAAGGTCAAATTCACTGACATCTTTGCTCAATTTTTACTGCTGGTACTGCAAAAGAGGAAAACCAGGCTGTGGCATCAAGCTGAATGGCTCATAAAGCAGAGGGCTCTGCAGGCAGCCCGGCTGCATGGTCTCTGAGCTGATCCTGAGGTGGGGGGTTTCACTTCTTGTCATTTCTTCCCTTAAAACAAAACAACAACAACAACAGCCATCAAGACACAAGGCAAATTCCTTTCCATGTGTTTTGTAAGGTCATCCCCCTGGGCCTACCACAGGTGTGGTCACCAACATGGAAAATATCCTACAGAGTTTGATCAACGAATTCAGAAGTCTGCAAAGGGTGAAAATACAGCTGGAGGTAGTGGAGATGGGGCCACAAGTTCCTGATGACACTGGTACATCTCACAGCTGGACTTAAGCAAGTGCTCCCTTTAAATTTGGCTTTTCTTTCAAGAAATCTCTGAATGAAATAAGAAGCAGTTTTTGCCTGAGTCATTGGCCTTTGCAACTTCTCCAGGACCCTGAGTCCTTTCAGCTCAGACACTCAGCTGACAGAATAGGAAGCAACATTTTTTCACCTCTGGATGGGGGGAAAATCTCTCCTTGTGGAGAAACACAGAAAGGCAATTCGCCTGCTTCATGTCAGGGCTTGTCTGGGGCAAGATGCCTCAGGTGCAGCAGTACTAATTCTCCCCTGAGATGACCTCACAGGTCAGCATCCTACTTCCAGTAAGCCAGCCTCTCTGGACATGGCCTTGCACATCCTCCACCACAGAAAGTCCCTGTCCCCTCCATTCCCCAGCTTCATGCCAGGCTCCCGCATCCCTACCAAAATTTCCAGGGAGGGTTGCAAGCTGTCAGGAGCCCCCATCTCCTTGCCTGCCCTGTTGCTGTGGCCCTGGGAACCATGACACCAGAATGGGGAGACAACAGGAAATTGGGAGAACAAGGTGAAGATGTCCACCAACCCTTAAGGGTACTGAGAACCAGGCACCTCCCCACCACTGTGTCTCTGCCTGCCTTCTGTTAGATTCCTTCTCCCACTCTCCTGGATACTCCTGCCCAGAGAGGTAAGCCTGTCCTGAGATGACTGTCCTGGTTTTCACCAGGAAGAAGCTTTTCTGGGGCCCCGCTGTGGCTGTCAGATGCTGATTTAACGTTTACCTCCGTGTTTCCTTGTTGTTCATGTTTTCATTTCTCTCCTTCCCCATTTTTCCTTTTGCCCAATGGATGAAAACCAAACCCCTGTATGAAAAGCCCTGGCAATGTAAGGGGTTCACAGATGGAGGAGGAGGATGCACAGAAGCTGCTGTCCCCTTCCCCACAGTGGGCAGGGGTGGAAACACAAGAGTGGGTGATGGGAGGTAGAGAAGTACAGAACCAACCTCCCCCTTCATGCCCTCAGCCCTCCATGAAGTCAGACTCTCCTGAAATGTCGGAGCAAAAGTTGGCCAGACTATAGTATGACATCCAAACAACTTTCTTTCTCCAAAATCTGCTGAGCCAGTCCTGGTGAAAGCTGGAGTCAGTGCCCTAGGATGCCAGTGCAAGACCCTTAGTATTGCAGACCCTACAAATGGCATCTGGGGACAGCACAGCCTTTCAGGCAGCCTCTTGTGTGCAGGCAAAAGGGTTTTAGGGCACTTGGTAGGACTGTGCCTCAGCAGGCTCAGTGCTGACAGTAGTGGAGCTTGGCTTCTTTTGCATTCTCCATTTTCTCTTCATAAACAATATTCACATTTCTTTTTCTTTTTTCTTTTTTTTTTTTTTTCAGATTATGTCATCATAAATTTCTACTTCAGAACTTGTAGTTTTAATAGACAGTTCCATGAATGTATTTTTTCACCTGTGACTTAGCATGACATTTATATTTCTAGATGTACATTTCAGAGAGCATAGCATAAAAAAGAGGTGCAACTGAATAACATGAGCATAGTTTATTCCATCAGGAGAAGGAGGAGATATCAGAGAGCTTCTCAGCTCTTTCTCAGTACAGCTACCTGTGATTCTGTGATTTATTCTGCTCTAAACCTACAGTAACTATAGTTATTCTGTATTGCTGTAAATTTACACCACTGGCATTTCACTGGGTGCATTTTGTCTGTGGCCTTTAGCTCTGTGTTTGGGGGCTAATAGATTAATTATGCATTATTCACTACCTGTAAGAAATACTGTTCTGATCTCTACTGAAATATTTGGCTTCTGCAGGGAGCAGAGCAAAAGGTAACGGTGCCTGGGCTTCCTTCTTGCACTGTAGGATGTGAAGCAGAAGGGATTCTTCTGCTGAAAAACCTTTGTGTGAATGAGAGGATCAGGTCCTGCGTGCTGAAACAAGCACAAGATGTTTCTACCCGCAGTTTGCTGCAGTGTTAGAAATCAAAGCCGCAGCCAACAGCAACTTCAGCTCTGTGTTACCCAAATCCAAGCTCAGTAAATCTCCAGCAGCAGTGTCGGATGAGTCCTTTTCCCCTCCAGTGGAGAAAAGAGCTGGAACTGCTGGCACTGTTAATTAGGGATTTCTGTGCTTTCAGACAATCTAACTTCCGTTTACTTCTTGTCTCTCATGACCCAAATCCCAGAACAGTCACTAATAACTATGATTTACAGAGGGACCCACTTCATTTTACTGTGTCGTGTAATTGTTATCAGGTTGAAGAGCCAGGCTTTCTGAAGTATATTCATGGACTGCATCTCCTCAGCTGTGCATAGTGCATGTGCCCTGTCTGCTCCACGGCCCAGGCAACAGCATCTACTCTATCAAATTTATCATGAGGTTTATTTTAAAATTCCAACAGTAGAGGCTGGTAGTCTGAGTCTGCATACCCTTCCTAAGTTGTTGTGCCTATATATTACAAATGCAAAGGAAGATAAGTTACTTTTCTGATTTACCAGAGTAAACAGGTTTAACAATTTGTGGGTGTTAGTGGCTGCAAGCAGAGGCACCTAGTTCTCATCCGTGCACCTGCAGAAATAACAGGCTGAGTGAATTCACCAGGGAATTCAGATCATCACCTATCTGCCATACCATTCCATTTTCTATAAGCCTGTTAGTGGCTGCTGTGGGTTACAGCCCTTCGGCTGGAGCCGATGTCACCACTGTGGTGAGATCCAGGCTTTTGAACGCAGTCTCTCAAACTGAAAGTCACTGCTGAGATGAGTATTGCTGGCTCTGGCAGTGCTGTGGGACTGGTAGGATGCAATAGGCATAAGGGCTGCACAACAGGAGACCACTCAAGAGACTTCTGTGTGATTTACAGTGACCAATTGCTTTATGAATGTCTTTGAAAGTGCAAAGTACAGAAACAGAGCTATTTTAGGAGACTGTTTTCTCTACAAGAGTAGTGGTTATAGCTCAGATTTTGGACATCTAGTCTGGACACAGCTGCAGTGGCAGAAGTGGAGGAAACATCCTGCTTGCTTTTAATGGGCTTGTTCTGCAATTAATGTCCATAATATATTGTATTGTATTATAAAATATATATAAATGTATATAATGTGTATAGTAATAATGAGCATAACATACACACTATTAGGAAAGTAGTCAACTACTCTCCTTTGATCTGTAAATAGGTAACATACATACATATATGTATATGCAGATATAGATAATTAGCTGCTGCTTTAGCATTTAAAGAAGTATGGACCCCCACCAGCCCAACATGGCTTTGGTGGGTGATAATGAAGCCATAGCTCTGTGCATCACAACACCCACAGTGCCAGCGGGCCCCTCTGCTCCAGCAAAACTGGGGGGGGCCACAGTAATGGGAGCAGCTTGCTGGGGTCTCAGCCACTCCTGGGCTGTGGGTCTGAAAGGTCTTGAGATTTGATATTGTATTCTAAACTCCTGCTGCAAAGTCACATCTAAACAAGGTAGAGGCACCGTCAGATGCCTTTGACTGCAGTGGACTATAGAGCAGGAGATTATAAACCCCATAGGATCAAGCAGGCACTGGTTAGAGGGAAAGATTCCCTCTACAAGCACAGATATCTTTAAGATGGCAAAAGAAAGCAGAGGCTGACTAAGCTCATATTTACATAGTATTCTCTCCAGACCTGCTGTGATGTGGAGCTTCCCCTGCAATGTCTCTGTATGAAAGTCTCTCTAGCCTTGTGTACATAACACTCCTCTCTCTACCTTTTGGGATATGTGGAGGGAGCTTTTGACTAGAATTAATTAAGTTGACCTTTTGCAGTATGGCGGAGAGTTTAATCCTGATTTGATGGCATTGCACTCTCTGCCTTCTGCTGCTTCCTGGGGGGTTACAGCCGTGCAAATGATACCGTTTCCCCTGGGATGATCCTTTGGGGAAGGCATCGTCTCTGACCGTGTGTTTGCAGCACCCAGTGGAGCTGCCTGTCATACTGGGTCCCACCAGTCACGCTCAGAGAGTTTGTCAGTGTTTTCCTGGCCATCCTTGCACCTAACAGAAGACCCCAACCTAAGGTCATATAAATGGTGAATTCAGCTTGTTTTTTAACTGGGGATGATGGGAAAGCTCAGAGCCAGGAAAGCAAGGTTTAGACAACGATGCTGGCAGCTGTGATGGGAATACTCATGTGGGGCTGGACAGCTCGATTTGGCAACCCCACCAAGCTCAGGACAGTGCCCCAAGATGGGGATGGCAGGAGGTCCTGCCATGACCTCCAATGGACATGTCCAGCCTGGCTGTGGATGAGAGTGGAGGAGTGGGAGGCTGTAAAATGGGACATGACAGGAAGAACCAAAGAAATACAGGGGAAAGGGAGCCAGGGAAACAATTCCACTGTTATTAACACAAACACAGTCATTGCTCTTCCTTTGTCTCCCGATGAATCAGAGGAAATTGCCTCCCAAGCCCTTCGCCTTCCAGCTACTTCAGCTGTGTTTTGTTTCTCTAAGATTCAAATATTCTGACGAGGTTTCAGCATATTATTATGAGAACAGAAGAGCTATAGAAAAAGTGAAGCTTCACAGAGGAAATAGCCAATAAATGTTGCTTTGAATTCACTTGCTTTTTATGGCAAGCTCTGATGTCAGGGACAGATATGGCTTTGGAGAAGATGCATTGCCGTGCTGCAGATGTGTTTGTGAATACTTAGTGGACAATCTCCTGTGACATTGTAATGGGCAGCTTACCATTATCTATTAGATTTTTGAGCCTGTCATTTTGATGTGACTGATTTTTCTGTTTAGTATCGGTGCCCATGAACTATGAGCTTACAAAAGCAAGAGCACTCTTCTTTGTGTGGCAATCCTATCTGGCCAGATTAGCAAGATGTTTATTTGCATTTTCCAAAAAGGACTGGGCTTTGTAACAAAAATATATATCAGGTCAAGTGAAAAATATGATGGTTTGATATCTAAATCTTGGAATGGCTTTTGATGGAGAGGGGGAGGCAAACTTCCAAAGCAGAAATCTTTTATTTTGGCACTTTAAAAATGTGGCATTTCATCCCTCTAATTTGCCATGGGCTTTTTATTTCAAACATTTCATTTGATGAAAGCAAGCATGCAGACAAAAAAAAAAGTCCCTATTTAGAATTCAATAAAATGCTTCATTTGATCCTCTTCAGTTTCCTGGAAAAGTTCAACATGAACATTCAAGTGCTGCTTTTCTTCAGATTTGGACAAACTGCTGATCCATGAGTTACACAGCTTTGATCTGTCAAGTGCCAAGAAAGGTCCTCTAAAAACTACTATTAATTCATATTATTCAGTAGGACCACCCTGATGAGTGTGAAAGCTCAGCCTGGCAGGTACAATATGAGCACAGAGACAGAGACTGTCTGTCCTGAAGTCTTTACCTTCCTGATATATGATTCCCTTGGGATCCGCTATGTGTTTTTGTGCACTGGTATAGGGAGAACAGGAAATCCATTTGAAATGACTTTCCACCACTGGAGGAGACGTTCTCCATTTGCTGTAAAAGCTGATTTCTCACTTTTGTTTTAGGGGGAGGTAAGGAGAGGAAGGGTGACATGGCAACATGGACAAGCTTTGTATTAAGAACCTGCCCCTAGGCACTGCTGTTGCATTCTGTGTAGAGCTGGGCAGGTGAACTAGAACCCCCATGTTCATGGCTCACACTCTTCTACTGGGTTTGAAAAGTGCTTGTTTCAGTTGTGCTTTTATTCAAATTCCCCATTTTCAAGATTGCAGGGGATTTTTTTTTTTAAGTATTACTAAAAATACACTATAAAATGTCCTTTGAAGCATTCATGATAGAATAAATGTTCAAGGATGGTATCCAGTTTTAAGCAGTGATGGCATGCAAGGACATACCTGGTGAAACGTGGCGCCTGGCTGGAGGTCAGGAAAAGCACCACACACAGACATGGGGCCAAAACACCCCCTGCCATGTAAACATTGTGAAAATGGCACTGGATTGCCCCAGAGCTGTCTCTGAGCTTGCCCAGATCCATGCACTGCAATCCAAGGCAAATGGCAATTACAGGGTGCAAGAGTGAGGAGACAAAGGCAGTGCTGGGTTGGAGGAAGCAGCAATCAAAACATCCACGTAAGACTTGACTTCCAAACCTTGGCTGGAGGGATTTGATTATTACCCTCCAGCTGGCACTAGTGAGGCACATCTGGAGTGCTCTGTCTGGTTTAGGGCTCCCCAGAACAAGACACATGGATGTACTGTATCAAAGGGTGACCAAGACACATAGGGACTGGAACCTATATGAATAAGAAGTGGCTGAGAGAGCTGTGACTGTTCATCTGGGAGGAGAAAAGGCTCAGAGACATCTCGTTGCCACCTACAGCTGCCAAATGTGAGGGTGAAGAAAAGACAGACTCTTCTCAGAGCTGGGTGGCTATAGAAGAAGGAGCAACAGACACACACTGGTGTATGGGAAATCCCAATTAAAAATTAGCAAAATATTTTTGAGAATGAGCGTGGTTAAATACTGGAGTCAGAAAGGCTGTAGGATGACAGTCTTTGGAGATATTAAAAATTTGATTGGACAAGACCATGAAGCCCCTAATCTAGTTGACTTGTTTTGAGGAGCGGCCCAGACCAGGCGACCTCCAGAGGCACTTTCCAGCCTGGCTTGTCCAGTAATAATGAAAACTTGCCACAGGAAGCAAAAGTGCAACAGGACAATGATCAGTAGAGTTAATGACATCAGAGATGCTTTCAAGTATGATGAAGAAATAAAGGAACCTTAACATTATTTTGTTGGAAGAGATATGATAGAATTCTTTATGAAAGACCAAAACTACTGACTTTTCCAAAGCTAGTTCTCTAAGGAGACAAAAGTGAAGCAAAGTAATCAGATTATATGTTAATGAGATAGTTTCTGTCCCAGGAAT
Organism: Megaceryle torquata; assembly: GCA_024611175.1. Taxonomy (NCBI): domain Eukaryota; kingdom Metazoa; phylum Chordata; class Aves; order Coraciiformes; family Cerylidae; genus Megaceryle; species Megaceryle torquata. The sequence goes on along the minus strand of JANIJG010002208.1, from coordinate 62,180 downwards.
GAAGGTTGCAGTGTTAGACTGCCACTGATACAAACAGATGCTTTAAAGTCCAATGTAGACAGCTAGCCCAGACTAAAGAGTAGTAAAAGAGAAAGCTTTGGGGTCTCTCTGAGCCATTGGTCTTGTTTTTCAAAAGTCCCCAGTCAGAAAGAAAGATCCAGAGAAGCGAGAAGAGAATTAGATAGAGTCCTTAATGTGAATCAACACAGAGTTAGGCAATACAGCTTTTGCAGAGCAGCTCTCTGAGACTTCTTTTAGTGATATTTGTAAGGTCAAGTGACAGGGAAAAGTATTGATACACCACACATATTCTCTCTATCATTTGAGTTGATTTCACCAGGAATTTGCATTAAGAAACTAAATTAGGTCAGCCTTGTAGATTAAAAGACACTAACCAGAGGGTATCAAAACTATGGCCTTTAGAATGCAACAAACAGTAACAGATGACTGTTGACAGAGTAACACAGAAATAGTGCTGGCTAAGACCTCACCTACTCGGTGCCTTCACCATGGATGGTGCTGTGCCATTCCTGCTTGGCATTTGCCTGCTCTGTTCTCAGAAATGGTCCCACTGGCGAAGCCCAGACGAGAGGTTAGAAGCACGTTCCCATTGAGAAGTCCCTGGTGCATCCGTGGTGTCCCTCTGCATGTGTGTCCATGGGCTCCCGCAGCTGGCAGAGGTCACTGCCCACATGGATGGAGGAGGCTGCTTTGTCTGGAGGTGACCCACAGGTATCCCAAATCTGGTACCCAGGACACTGGGAGATCTTTGACCTTTTGCATTGGTAAAACATCTGGAAGCAGCCACCTCAGTTTGCAGTCAGGCAGAACAGAAGAGCATCATGCCCAGTGCTAATTTGCAGGGAAAGAGGAAGCTGCAAAATCAGAGTCCTACCAAACTAACTTTATTATTTTTTCCCTCCTTTCTCTTTCGACATTAAACAGACTGAGAGGATGAAGGGAAGATACAAACACAATTAACCAGACATTGAAAACCGGAGGAGAAGGAGTTGCCTTTTATGGCTACTTTATGTTTCAGACACAAAACTACACAGAATAATGCAATAACAAAAATTATGCTGTATTTAGCTTGGGTTTATTCACTGCAAGTCCTCTGAGAGCTGCTTTTGTTTGGCTTTATTTAATTGGCATGGTCAGATGGCCACTAGCAGGTCAAATTAAACAGATTCAATAGATTCCACTGTATGATTTTCTGGGTTTTTTTTTTCTTCATCAGCATGTAGCATAAAATGTCCAAAGTAATTTGTTTGAGTACTTGTTATGAATATAAAGGGCACTCTGTTCCAGCCTGCATACAGTAAGTTTCAGCTGTAGAGCATTTTAGAGCCAAAGCAAACTGGGTTAATAATGAAATCACTGATGCAATCTTTAGTACAGCCTTTGTGGGGACAAGGGTACCACTGCATCTTACAGTGCGAGGTATCTGAGCACAGACAGGCATTATGCCATCTTTTTTAGCTATCTTAAGCTTTGGTGTTTAAGTATTAGGTGGAACCTATTTAAGAAAATCCCACCAATGGGACTTGTGCATGCCCTTAATATCAGGTATTTGTTTAAGTGCTTTGTTGAATTGGAGCCTAGTGGATCCTCTTGAAAAGAAAGTGATTTTCAATCTAATGAGGTTATCTTAGTGTGAACATTTTAACTACATCAATCAATATGCCCGTCAGGAGTAAATGACTAATGGGATTTCTCTTTTCTCTCTTTCTTTGTTACCAGAATGATGAATTGACTTTGCCTGTTGCTGAAGATTCTCATCTCCTTAATGCATTGCAGATATGTCTAATGGACACAAGCTGTCAGGGTCTGGCAGTACCAGTCCCCACCAAAAATTATTCTCCATCTCACAGTGGAAAATGTGAAAAGTCTGGAAAAGGAGTACATGACTTCTCAAGAAGCCTTCAAGAAACAGAGAGTACAAGTTTACATTAAGCAGACTAATCTTGCTCCCTTCAACAGGGAGATGATTAAGGAAACCAGCCCAAAGAGTGTCTGGGATGCAGAGCCTGAAGGAGCCTCCTCAACCTTTCCTGCAAAGCAGAGTGAAATTAGCAAAAGAGCTTGCTAGAAGACCTTTGAGGAAATTTCAAGGAAAGATAAGGTTTTAACAGGTATTTTTTAGCAATCTGTTAGAAAGAAGGCGAGAGAATAAGACAGCTGTCCTTGATCTTTTCTACATTTCTGTTTGCATATGGTAAGTATGAGTGTCATGCATGGGCACATAAAATAGTGGTGGGTTTTGAAGAACATGTGCCTGCCCTTCCCTGCCTGCCAGCAAGGGCAGAGGCTCTGTGGACCACTGTGGCTGTTTCATGCTGTGTTTTGGTCAATGGTATTGAGCTGTAAGAACATAGTAAGGAGCACCAATATCCAAACCTGAATCCCAACAATGGAATTTGTCAGAGAGCTCATCACAAATGCAAGGTGCTAGCCTGAGTGCCCTGGCTGGAAAAAAAGTGGGATTTCACAGTAATTCAAACAGAAGCAGAGTGAAGCCAGAACAGAGTGTAAATAGAAAACCCACACATCCATTTTAGGCAGCACTTATGAATTTCTAAGGTGTTTAGAGTCCAAACACTGTGATTGCATTTGTCTGGAAAAGAGTTGCTCTGTTGCATGTAAATGCCAGAAAATTAATGTTAGACAATTATAGTTCTTATTAAATATCTCAAGGTAAATTTACTTTATAGACATATATATGTATACACCCTGCTTTTAATAACATTTCACAGCTCGTTATGTGATCTGGCAATGTCTGGAGGCAGATAGCAAGGACAAAAAATGTTAATTTGTGGAAAGAAAAACCTTCTAAGTTATAGGTGAGAAACCCACTTTTTTAAGGATGGTGAGAATTTGTCCCATTTCAGTTCTGGCTGCCTGTGACCTACAAGCCAGGATGCAGCTTGTGGCTGTACGCAGGACAGAGTCACAGCTGTCCCCAGGGAGGGAGGGAGGAACAAGGGGCCCCATCAAAAGCCACTGGAAGTTGCACATAACAGTTGTGGGGAATGGCAACTGGTTCCCTGCATAGGAAGAGGCTGGCTTTCTGCAGCAGAGAATGGATCACAAACAGGGGTCCTCTTGGGATAGCTTGGCCTTACCCTAAGTATAAATCAGGATTTTAGAGAGAAGATTGGTCTTCTTCCATATTTTTTTGAACACATTATGGGCGTGCATTCCACTGACTATAGGAAAGCCCTGAGCACAGCCTGCCTTGGCACAGCCAGAAAGGCACAGCCAGCATGAAAGAGCCAGACTAATCCTTGAAGCAAAGGGTTACCTATTTCCTAGACAATTCATGCATTGGTCCTCCTTGGGGGTTGGCCAACAGAAGTGCTTTCTGCTCACTTTTGCATTTTTTTCAATACAAATTTGCCAGTTGCCAAGAATAAGAACATCTACTGTTTGCACACGTAGGGTTTATTTCTGAAGAGCTTTCTGCGTGGAAATCAAGAATTCTCAGCAGACATACACGTGAGCTGCATCCCCGAGGACAAATATGCTCCTGTAAGAGTCTGAGGATCTGAGACAGCCACAAGTGACTGGAAGCAAATGCATGCAAAAACCTCTCTCAGCACTATCCCAGGCAATTGCTTGTTGGATTTCTACATCAAAATTTAAAATTCAGATGGAATATGAAGCTTCTTTCAGCCTGTTTCAGTAGAGGGCTAATATTTAGACGAAGTAGATATACCAAGGAAAATCAAATATGGGAAAGCCTCATTAGGGACCTTTAGTGAACAGTTAATATGTCTTCAAGAATTTGTACAGTACAGTGATTCATGGGGCTCCTTTGGCCTTTTTCAACCCTTTTTTTTTTTTCTTGTCTTTTATAACAATGGCTTATGTAATCTGATCAGTAACCCAGATTTCAATGTTTTTTCTGTCTCCCTGTAACAGCCATGCCTCTCTTTTCTCCATCTCTTACCCTTCTACATTTTCTTTTCCTCTGTCACCCTACTGCCCTTCCCAAAAACTTCCATGTCAGCACTCTTTCTCCAGACCTTAGGGGTGTCTCTCCTCTCTCCCACCACCTTCTGCACATGAATGGTCTAAATTTGTCCCTCTGTCCTCTCTGATTTTTTTGAAATAACACCCCATGTGATGTTGGCACCGAGGTAGGTCACCTAAGTGCTGGTTTATCTGATAGAGCATTTGAGCTGATCCGAAATGTACAATTATCCTGGTAGATGGGGGTTGCAACAGACCCCAGGGAAGCACACAGAAGGAAACGTGCAGTTTGTGTTCGTTAACACAAACCTGAAGGAGAGAGCCAGCCCCTCAGGGCACTTCATCGGCCTGTACGAGGTGTCCAGGTCAAAATTCCCAGTTTTCCCCCTGTTCTTCTAGCATCATGAACTTACAGAGAGGGGTATTCCTGGTCCCCTTCATCCCATTGCCTCTGTGCAGCCGTACTGGTATGAGCAGGGCAAGTGAAACACCCGTGGGAATATGCCCTCCCAGTGAGCTGGTAAAATAAAGAGACACAAGCTGCCTAGAGATGGAAGTTGAATGGAAAGGCAAAGTAAATAAGTTTGTAACTCTAGTTTCTTCCTCTGCAAAGCCTGCCCTCAGTCTCCAGCAACTTTTTTTAAGGCTCATTTTTGGGACCTTTTTCTTCACTCTCCCACAATTTATTATACCATTAAAACCAATGGGGGAAAATGTTCCTTGTTAAGGGAGAAAGGTTTAATCAAAAAAAAAAAAAAAAAAAAAAAAAAGAAACGAAAAAAAAAAAAAAAAACCCGGTTTTTCAAAAAAAAAAAAAAAAAAAAAAAAAAAAAAAAAAAGAGGATCTTCTGGTTTGTTTTTTTTAAAGAAAGCTTTTTCTTTCCTTTCCAGTACCAGCGACAGATTCCCCGTCAGATCAGTCCCCTGGATCTAAGCCAAAGAAATTCAAGCAAGGAGAGTAATTGGTAACATTTTTCTATATAATTCAGTCACATTAGGCTGTATTTCTGCCATACACAGGCGAGCAGCAGGAACACCTAACAACTGGAGATTTACAGTATGCCTGAAACATCCACAGCCTGGCAGCCGTTGCTGTGCCCCTGCTATTAATAAACTGGAAGTTATATCTGTCTGAGTGGTCGTCTTTGGGCCCCTCAACATTTGCTGTATTAAAAGGGACTCTGCCAGCCACTGCAGAGGTTTCTTTTAATTTTTTTGTTGTCATTAGACAGATAAATCCTGTGCAGCATCTCTCAGAGCAGCTGCAATGTGTGATTTTTTTTATTTTGCAGGCTGCTCTTCCAGCTGTGGAGGAAAGGGAGGTCTGATTCCCAAGCCACAGTAAATCAGTGTAATACCCCCTTTCACACCACCGATGATGCTGCAGCAACATGAATTTACATTGTCCAGGGAGACACAGTTTCACTCCTTTTTGGCTGTCTGATATAAACATTAAACATAATCTAATGTTAGATATGACATTAGGGAGAGAAGAGAAATTGAATAAAGGTGCTTGTTCAAGAGACAAATAAAGACCAAATTCTTCTGCAGTGTACTTTAAATGACACTCAGTTTACTGATATCATTCTTATGTGAATATCTGAAGGATGTTTGGGTTTTTTTCCCTTAAAGATGTTACCACATGCACTTGGCACCAAGGGAAACTGATACAAGCAGCTGTTTAAAGGAAGGCTGATGTATTGCTACATGAACATGCAGCAAGGTGTTTTTTTCATTACAGGGTTATAAATTCATAACTTGCAGCCTGAAAGAATGCAGGCTCTATTTCTTCCCCAAATTATGAAAATGTTACAGTCTGAGCTAAAACCTCTGTTGTGATATCAAGGGACATCAGTCTTATGGCTTCCAGGCTAACAGAAAGTCACTACACAAATGCAAGAAAAAGTGAGATTTCTAATTCATCTCAGAGGTCTGTGCCTTCCCATGTGGTGTGGAGCTGCTGCTGTGGGAGCTGGAGGGGACACAGCAGCCAAGATCCACCCAGGGCTGACCTGAACTGTCCCTAAGGGACCAGTCGTGGTTCAGGGTCTGTGCAGCCATCTGCCTGCACATCGAATGGGCAGGCAAGTTGCTCAGTATGAGCACATCTTGTCCTCAAGCACACACCAGATTGACCTGTGGAGCAGCTCAAGTCACCTGCTAAACCCCTGGTCCCAGGAATGGGGGTTCCCAGGATATTTGGGTTGGATACTTGTCCCAGTTAAGCTGTACGTGGCCCTTAACTAAGCTTTGCTTCTCATGTGTAAGGCAGACATGATGGTGTTTTGCTACCTCAGCAGAACTAGGAGAGCAAACACATGATGGAGGCACCAAAGCATCACTACAACCCCTACTCCTCAAAAGTTTTCATCCACCAGTGCATTAATTTGTGTGCCCTTACAGAACCCCTTACAATTCCTAGGTAACTAATGAAAAAGCAGTGATGTGTAAAAGCCCTGTTGAATTACTAATGCAGATAAATTAAATAATAATGATAAAAATCAAAAGACCTTCACTCCTTCTCTTGGATCAGATCAGCTCAGGCCCCAACCACAGTTTGCTCAACATCCTTTTTTTTTTCTTTTTCCATGTTTTTTTTGGTGTGTGCTTTGGTGTTGAGTTATTTTCATTTGCTAAGGCCACAGGCAGTTTTAAATTAGTGCATTTCAGGAAGAAACAAAAAAAATTTCCCCCTGTTACACAGATAGAAGTGTCTGACCACTTTGATGGCTCTGTGCTATAGGGTCAGCATGATTTCATACCCTGCCAGACAGCTTCAGGTGAAAGGAGAGACTGGGAGGGGGTATGGAAAGCAAGGCTTGGATAAATGCACTCTGCACTGGATAAAAAACTGGATGGCTGAGCTGAAAGAGTGGTAGTGAATGGAGCTAAATCTGGCTGGTGTCCAGTCACCAGTGGTGTTCCCCAGGGTTCAGTACTGGGGCCTCTTTTCTTTAATCTTTATTAATGATCTGGATGAGGGGATTGAGTGCACCCTCAGTAAATTTGCAGATGACACCAAGCTAAGTGGGTGTGTTGATCTTCTAGAGGGTAGGGAAGCTCTACAGCGGGACCTAGACAGGTTAGATGGGTGGGCCAAGGTCAATTGCATGGTGTTCAACAAGACCAAGTGCTGGGTCCTGCACTTACATCATAACAGCCCCATGGCAAGCTACAGACTTGGGGATGTGTGCTTGGAAAGCAGCAAGTTGGAAAAGGACATGGGGACATTGGTTGATAGACAACTAAATATGAGTCAGCAGTGAGTGCAGGTGGCCAAGAAGGCCAATGGCATCCTGGCTTGTGTTAGAAACACTGTGGCCAGCAAGAACAAGGAGGTGATCATCCTCCTGCACTCAGCACTGGTGAGGCCACACCTTGAATACTGCATTCAGTTCTGGGCCCCTCTCTTTAAGAAGGACATGGAAGTGCTGGAGCATGTCCAGAAAAGGGCAATGAGGCTGGTTGCACCAGGGGAGGTTTAGGCTGGATATTAGGAAACATTTCTTCACCAAAAGGGCCATCAAGCATTGGAATGGTCTGGCCAGGGCAGCAGTGGAGTCGCCATCCCTGGAGGCATTTAAATGGCATGTGGACCTGATGCTCAGGGACATGGTTTAGTGGTGAGCTTGCAGTGTTGGGTTGAAGGTTGGACTAGATAATTTTGAAGGTCTTTTCCAACCAAAAACATTCTAAACCAAACCAAAACAAACCGAACAAAAACCCCATTTGCTGCTGGGCATGCTGTGGTAAAGGAGGGGTGCCCCAGCCAGCGAGGGGTGCAGAGTGAGGCCGTATTGGCCAGCACAGCAGGGCTCACCTGATGCCATTTGCAGAACTGTGAAAGCTGAAGTAAGCGGGGAGGGATTTTAGGACTGATACAAACTTGTTTCATTCAGTGAACTAGGGGCAAGGAAAGCAGCATGTCCATAGAGGACTCTGCACAGCTACTACTGATGCCCCTTGCCCATTTCGGGGTGTTACCCATCTCTGCTCTGCTGTCCTCAGCTTTGCGAGCGCACCTCTCCCCTCCACGCTGCAGAGACCTAACTTTCACTTCTTCTGAAGCAGGACTCAAAGTGACTGGTGCTCCCTGTGCAAAATAATGCCACCAAGAATCACTGGAAACTGCTGGGAAAGCTTGCCTGCTACTAAACCCCACAGTCTTCTTCCCCACTGACCATGAACCGCCTACAAGCATCCCACTCCATGTCACCTTTTTGCATACAGCATGCAGACAACTATCCTGCCTCCAGACACAGGAGAAGGTGGGATGTGGAGGATGGGATGACTGGGACAGAGTGGAGCTATTCAGATGAGTCCCTAGCTGCCAGGGAGGATGGTAACTTCATTTAAAGCAGACCTGTCCAACATCCTAAATACTCAGATTTGTAGGTTTCTTTTTAAAAGTGTCTCTTTGGCGTCAGTTCACTGAAATAAAATATAAAAATCCAAGGTAGGCTTATTTCAACAGAAATTTTGATTTGATATAAGCACTTTGACAAGGATAAATGCCTCTCTTTACCAGTATCTTGAGTTCTGTTCCTCTCTTGTTAAGTAAGGTACCTTCCTGGTAAGCCAGGGCAAAGCTGAGCACCTTGCCTGGCAGCTCAGCAGCTGACGAGCATCATCGAGTGTTCTGAACACACATATGACCCCAGCCCACTCTGTTGAATGACAAGGAAGAGCTGATTTTGCAGTGAGCTGCCCCTTGAAGTCAGACTTGCTCTCCATCACCACCCTAAGCCATGATGCTGGATAAGGAATGACATCTGCTGAGGTGGAAGGGTGCCCAGAGGTGCTCAGCATCTCCAGCCCATGGTACATTATCCTGGTTTGACTCGGTCAACAGAAATGGTTGTGACTCAGAATGAAGGAAAATTATAATATTCAGCTTCTTGATTTTAATAGGCTTCCTTGGGCTGATGGATCCCTCTCTTATTGCCCAAAAAGGGGGAATGAAGAGACCTTCACTTGAAGTTCACAGCATTTCAACAGTGCTGTCATTGGAGTCTAGCAGCAATATGCAGTAGCCGTTCTTCCCCTCCCTGCCTCCTGCAGTCCTGAGGTTGTCCCTCTGTGTTGTCACCAGCAAGATGGGCCTCTGAAGCCATCAAAGGTCACTTTTCAAGGCCATTAATTTCCTTTCAGGCTAACACAACTCCTCCATCTCCAGCCATCCAGGTTCAGAAGGATGTCTGAGGGCCTTCTAAACCATTTACAAATGTGATTCAGATGAACCACATCGAATTCCAGGGGCATATTAGACACCTAAATGTTTTAGGGTATCCTGGCCTAATGGTTCCTCTCTGAGAGAAGCACAACATTGTCACCAGGCTGCCTCAGCCCACAAGGGTTTATGAAATGCTTAGCTGGCAAAACAAAAAAGCATTAACTTCTTGGCTACAGCTTTCTGCCAAAAGATAAGCAGGTCGTGCTTCAATGCAGATGTCTTGGGGAAAAAATGTGCAGTGCATTAGAGAGCTGTGACTCAGAATAATTATCCTCGTTTCTCATAGTTTATTAATAATTTAAACCCAATCTTGGTGTTATTGATCTATCATTGAATCAGAGATTTATTTCAGATCTGTAGTCACTGAAGCAGTAAATTTAATCCCCCTTCCCCTCCCACCCTTCCATACACTAAACTCACTTTATAACTAAAACATGATGTTTAGGTTGTTTCAGTAATAGGAGAGGAGAAAAAGAGCTCAGGGGCTGTGGGTGGCAGGAGCAGCCTTAAGCCTACAGAAGACCAAGGGGAGCAGCATTAAACTTCTGGGTGTAATACACCTTTTCTGACCAAACAGTCCTCTGCACACGGATGCCAAAAGGAGCAATGCTGCTTGCTGGTATGTGCATCATAACCAGATCCTAAAACAGTTTTGCCTGTTTTGATCTCAGCTTGCTTGTCGCACAGTTAACCATCAGTTTTGTGCTCATCCTAGTCATGGATACCAGTCCTACTCTTTGTCCTCCAGAAACATAGATATGAGCTCACTGGGGTAAAAGTGCCTGCAACATGTAGGCTATTGCAAGGCACACAAGCTCCTGGGCCCAATACTAATCTTAATTACACTGGCAAAAGCCTGAAAGCAGCTGCCTGGGTGTCCCAGGAGTACCATGAGTGTAAAATCACTTTAAGTGCATGGAGGATGGAGGATCAAGCCTAGAAAACTATGATGTGAAGACTCCTACACAGCAGTGCTCACTTGGCTGTACCATGTGTCTGGTGCATTCACTAATATAAGCAGCAAGAGCTGGCCTTTTAAAGGAAGCCAGGAATAGAAAACAGCATGCTTTACAACTGTGAAGCACCCAGAGAAATGATTTTTGTAGGCAAACGAATTGTAGTGTACAGTTGGGATGGAAAATGTGTTCTTGGCTGTACCAACTCTTTCTCAGGCCTGAAAGAAAGCAGCAAATGGGCCCAAATGCTCATCTGTTCTTTTCCATATGTATTAATGGATTCACTTAAAGATATTACCATCCCCTGCCATCCATCCTCTCTGCTGTCCTTAGACCCTACAGCTGGAACCACAGCAGATGGGGGCTCTTGGCTATGGTCAGAGCTCCTGCAGCTATGGAAATGTGCAACAAGGCTAAGCTGTCACAGACTTGCTCTAAAAAGAAAACAAGACTCAGTGTAATGAGGCAGAGAGGATGTGTTGGTGAGGTAAAGCACTGTGTGCACCCTCAAGTGTGTGCTCTTAGTGCATCTGATGTTTCTTGCCCAAGTGTGAGACATAACTGGAGATGAACAGCAGGAAAATGCAGCACAAAAAAAAAAAAATCAGTATAAGTATGGTTTCCAGGGGTATCATTCTTCATTAAAACATCATGGAGATGGGTTTTCCTTCTTTTGGGTGTGGGGGATTTTTAGTGTTTGGTTTAGATTAGCTAAACCTGGAATAAGACCAGGGAAATTCTTCTATTTCATTGATCCTGCAGGACCAGGGATGGCGCCAGTAGTAACACATTGGGGTGAAGGTGCTGGGTGTTACAGGGCTGCTGGGAGGGAAGCAAAGCCAAGGAAATCTGTGACTGAAAACACCGCTGGGCATCTGTGTCCCTGTGATGCTGGATCCTCCCCGTCCTGCTGGGACTACTGTAATTGTCAGGTCATACATAGATCCTACAAAGCCCTGGCTTGCTGGCATTAAACCTCTCTCTTCTGTGAGCCCTGAGAGACTTGCCCGGTGAGATTTCACCCGAAGATGTGAATTGCTAGAAATTGGAGCTTTCCTGCAGTTACAAAGCAGTGATCTCCCTTCCTCCCTCTCCTTGGTGAAACAGGTGGATTGAGTGATCAGATCACAGGTACCCATCACCAGTACAAGTGTGTTTTGAGTACCCACCTTCAATGGGAGCAGATCTGGGGCCTCTCTGAATAACATAACCCTTCCTCCCACACTTTAGTCCTGCATAAGGCAGTTAGGAAGGTATTTTCAGTACTGAGCAGCCAAGTACACAAACCGAGCTTCAGTTCAGGGGGAAGTTCACCCGGAATATGTTATTTAACTTGTTTAGGTCTCATTGTACCCTGGTTAGGTGAAGAAATGCCTTTCCCTGCTCTTTTAGGAGTGGGTAACTAGAGAGCTGTGTCCCCATCTGATTCCCCCCTGAGCTAAATGCCTACTCTGAGTCACTTGCTGGAGGTGCCTGTTCCTTGCTGTTGACAATATCAGGATCCTAATTCAGGCACTTCACTTATAAGGCTGACCTTCGGCCTTGGTTCAGCTCACACAGGTCTCCTGACCCACAGGACACCCCTCCTCAGAAGGCCCAGGTAACGTATTTGCAGAGGCATGTCATGCTCAGCTGGCCCTCTGCTCCCCTCCACCCAGGCTGGTTGCAGTTGGGGCACATGGTCCCTATGCCATTTGGCACCCATTGGAGGCTGCAATGGTGCAGAAGCAGTTTAGGCACCACGTCTTCATACTGGAGGAAATTCCTCTCTTCCCTCCAGCAGGGAAATGCTCTCCAGGAACACCAAGCTGTATCCCAAGGCTGGAGAGAGCAAGGGCCAGTTGAGACCCAGGAAGAGGCAGGGGCTGAGGATGGAGAGGAGAATAAGCAAGCAGGACCTTGTGAGCAATGTACTGTGATACTGGGAATAATCTCAGCCACTGTGAGATAAATCTGAGTTCTCTAGGTGCCCATCTGCCATCCTTTGAAAATACCAGGCTAAACTAAAAAACCATTTTGTTCTGAAGAATAACCAAAACATTTGAAGTCCTCCGTTTGCCACTGTGGATCAGAGTTTAGCACAGTTTGGTGGCCATGGAGGACAAGTCATCTTGTCTAGTCATACAGGACCATAAGAAAAATGAGGAGGGAAATGTGAATGGGAAAAATTTTATGAGAACACTAAAGATAACCTCTAGGAAAGGGGCCAGTGGATGCCTGGTAGTACCAGCCTTAAACTGAAGAGGTGCAGCACTCTTCTTCCCATGATCTTCCTCCTCACCTTCAATGGGTTTTGGTTCTGCCACATCTCAGCTGAGTGGGACATGGAGTGCCAGAGACCACAGGAGGCAAGAAGAATGTGTGGTTTGGAGAAAAAAAAAAAAAAGTTGAGAAAGGGGATTGAAAGAAGGAAAACTGGGAATCTGAGAAAGAGGGAAGGAAATGTGAAATTAGAGAAGGAAAAAATATCAATACTTGTGGGGATATGAATGAAAAATGAAGGAGGACAGACTCCAGGGAGGGGTGGAAAACAAGAATAGGTGTTAGGAGAGAGGCAGAGTGAGAGCAGCAGAAAAAGAAAGAGAGAAACACTGAAATGGGAGGTGGATATAATTTAGAAGCAAAACTTAGAGGAGAAGAAATTTAGTAAAATTGCAAAATTAAAATTGCAAAGTGAAGAGCAGCTGATTCCAGAGAGCAGGAGAGAGAGGCTCAGCAAGCCAACACTCCTGGTTGTCCATTGAAAGGCTGTTAAAAATAATGCAGAGAATGTAACTAATTTTTTCTTCTTCTGTCTGGGTATCTGCAGTCCTCAGAGGAGTCAGGCTGTGGAAGAAAGACCTGACACTGCAAAGCACTTCCTTTCTGTTTGGGATAAAAAGAGCTCATTCTGGGGACAAAAGGAGAAAGGGCAGAAAGAAGACATTTGTGCTTTTATTGTTTGGTTGGTTTGTTTGGTTATTTGTTTTGTGGTTTTGATTGGTTGGTTGGTTTTTTGTTTGTTTATTTTCACAACAAGCTTTGACAGATATTTGTTAGGTAGAGAGTGGTTGCCCAGGGGAGGGGACATCCTCCATGGAGAAGTCTTGTCCAGCATTTTCCAGAACACATACCAGGAAAAAGGAGGGGCACAACTGCAGAATCACTGCCTGTGCTACCTCCTTTTGCCCACCTCAAACCTCTCCATCTCCCATCACTGAGGTGCAGAAGCTTGAAATCTGCAGGAGTAGAATTCCTGGAAACCTGGCTTTATGTCTTTCCCTGCCCTGTAGCTCATCCCTCCATCCCTACTTTTGCTTGTCAGGCATTTGTATAAATAGGATTAACATCTGCAGTTACACTTAGCTGGGTTGCAAATTACACAGGCTATCAAGCTTTGTGCTTCGGGACATACACTGATTACCATCACAGGGGCAAAAATGAGTTTTTTCCAATAACGGAATATTGCATGATTGACTGGAGACATTACAGGGCAGAGTGGATTAGCCTTTGCTATCAGTATTAGTTATATGTCATTACTGCATCAAAGCACCAGACGTGGGTGAGCCACTTCCATTCAGGCAGTGCTGGAGGTGGCTGTGTCCAGAGGAGCAGGACTGCTTGTTCAAACCAGCTCTGATTTTTGAAGCTGCTTATAAAATGTGCCTTCAGCAAGCTGTGCTCCCTGCTTCTGCTTTCCTACTTCCTGGGCTGCATGCCTTCAGCTGGTTGGAGGAGCCTGCCCTCCTCTCCTTTGTCTCCTGGCATTTCCTGATTCTGGTGGGATCAAGAGGTATCTGAGGATCTGGGACCCACTGTAACAAGCAGGCTGAAAGGTACCTGACTAAAAGGTCTGCTGACCCCATCCTTATGGTGCTTCCAGGGGCTTGCGAAAGGGGCTGAGGTCCCCATTAGCTCTCTTTAATGTATAAACAGCTTTGCTCACCCTCAACTTTCAGGCCATCACTTTTCCTTCATCTTGGCAGCCAATGTTTGTCTCATTTGAATGGAAGAGCTAGAATTGTCAGAAAATATAAAATAAGGAATATAATTAGCAACAAAACTTTTAATTCCCCTTTCTAAGCCATTTCTAAATGTGTTAGTGCTTATTTATTGAACGTGGCTTGACATTTAGACAGCTCCTTTTAACACTAATAGGGTTGAATCCTACTGCTCTGAGGAAATGGCTGCTCAGTATTCAAAGCTGCCAAGTTCTCCCTGCACAGAAATACTTGCCTTTCTTCACAAGCAATATGTATTATTCAGTGTAAATATATTAAAATAAGGCTATTACAGTAGTGAGAAGACTATACCAGTGATGCCACCCTGGCAGCCCAAGCCTGGGCTCTGCCTTTCTGTGGCTAAAAGCTCCCCCCCAGCACTGGTGGGACGGGGCCAGCCCAGGTGTAGGGAACCAGATCAATGTTTGCCTTGACTCATACTCACTAGGAGTGGCAGGACCCCCAAGCAGTGATGAGTGGGGGGCCCCATAGAGGAGGAGAAGTGGATGAGAGGGGAGGTCACAACAGGGGAGGAAGAGGAAGAGGGAGAAGAGGAAGGGAGCAAGGAAGACACATAGTTTCCCCAGGTTGTGTCCAAGAGCCGGGGTTTCCTGATCTTGCCCACTTGCGTTGGCGCGCTACAGTCAAGGTTTTCCTCTTTCTCCCTGTCTTAGAGAGCCAAACACAGCAAGGAGTCCTTCCTAATGGAAATATAAGGCCAAGAAATGTGGGTACTGGGTTGTTTGGGTTTTGTTTGCTTGGTTTGGTTTTTTTTCATAACTATCACTATCAGATCATTTGCTTCGGTGTCTGTAATGGAGCTTTCTGTGCTCCCACCGATCAGTCGAGTGGACAGATGTCCGATTGTGCTCCCATTTCAACATATATCAACATTACTCCTTCAGAGCTGCTGCAAAACAGCTCAGGTGTCAATAAGAATAGATTTTGGCTTTACATTTACTTCAAATTAGACTGAGGAGGTGGAAAAAGTATGTTTTCAGAAAATAAGCCTCACCTTCACATTACTGAGCATGATATTTCAACACAGGACTGCTTGGGTGATACAGCAGCCCCCAGAAATAGAGCAGGGTCCTAAATGCTGAGAGTGACAAAACAGCCTAGTTTGACAAGCTTTGCCAATGGCTAGAAGAGTGTAAGGAGATTACCCTGATCTGGGCAATGGAGATACTTGAGCTCAGGAATTTCCCTCCAGGGAGTGATTACCTTGTAATAGCCACTATCCCTCATTCTCATTTCTAGCTGGGAAGGAGGTGCAAAGTAAGGCTCCTAGTTTGTATCCATCAGCTGGTAAACAGTCAAGACATGGCTTTTAAGGCAACCTTGGAAAAGTGTACAGGGACACAAATGTCTCTGTCATTAGGGTGATGAGTTTTCAGCCAGAAGAGGTACTTACATATTGTGTCATTGGAGTGTCCAAGTGTTTGTTTTTAATTTACTGGGAGAAAAATTGAATGAATCACTCGGCTTTAGACCAACCACTTGAGCCACTGCTGCCCATTTTATCCCATCGTTTGTAACCATGCATCATAGGCAGAACAGGAGCCACTGTCTTTGAATGCTACCTTGGAACAATAAAAAACAAATGATCCAAGTCAGGCTAGAGGAAGGTGACCCAACTGCCACAAAACATCCTTGTTCTGAAACATAGGCAGTACCAGGTCATGCTTCCACCATACAGCGAGATGTACGTTAGAGGCTGCATGAAGCATGAGACACAGTCCTTGGTTACCAGTCGTGATTCAGAACAACTTGGCCTCCAGCTGAGGACCTGTGAAGAAGATTTGATGCAGGAGAAGGTAGACTGGACAGGCTTCCTCAGATCCCCTACCTGGTGATGGGAGGTTTCTGCAGGGTGTGCCACTTGCTTCATGTCAGTGAGCCTATTGGGACAACCAGTACTCAGGTGGCTTGGTGCCTTCCCTTGGTCACTCAGGTGTGCATCAGGGCTCCCACCAACAACCACAGAGGTCACTACTTTGTCTTCCACAGTGGGGGTATCTCATGAGAAGGGGTCTGTGCTCTGAAGTGGTTGGCCTACAGAGGCTTTCTATTTGGGAGTTAAAGGAAAAGGGAGATGGACCTGCCTGCAGGTCTTGATAGAAGGGCTTTTAAGCTGAAACCTTCATCTGGTGTGCTCAGGCTGAAAAGCCACCGAGCAGCTATAATTCTCTGATGCAGGGGGATGAATCAGAAATGGTGACGGGCAGCAGCACCAGACAGCTTGGGTTAGATTTAAGCTGCTTTGCCTTAGTGGGAGAAATGGCCTAGTGTGAAATGTACGACATAAGGATGACTGAAAAGGTCAGTTCCAAAGTGCACCTGGCCCAGCACCCTGCTCTGGATGAGAGCCAGCAGATGCTCAGGAAGAAATACAAAAATAGAGCAAACATTTGTGCTTCTCATAATACTCTCCATTCCCCTAGTGGTCTGTGACTTGGGAACCTCCTGAAGTGTAGCTACCATCTCTACATTTAATAGCCCTTGACAGATTCTTCTTCCATTGATTAGTTTACACCCTATTGAACCAAAGCAAACTTTAAGCATCCGCTGTCCCCTGTGGCAAGTTGTGCCACAGCTAAAATTATCTTTTGTTTATTTTGAACCTGCCACTTGATAGTTTTCTTTGGTGATCACTCTCTTCCTTTGAAGAGCACTGAATAATGTGAACAGCTGTTCCCCAGTCACGCCACTCTTCCCATCACAGAATTTGGTGCTATTTCTTCTTCAGTCATTTTTTCTTCCAAGATAAAAAGTCTTAGTCTATTCAGTCATTCCCTGAATGGAGACCCTTTTATGCCTTTGATCATCTTCAGTTCCCTTCCTCTCTAACATTTCTATTTCTTCTATATCATATTTGAGATTGGTGCATCAGGGCTGCACCACAGCATTCAAGAGATGGGACACCACAGATTTATACAGCCGCACAATTATTTCCTCTGTTTTCCTCTCTGCTCCTTTCCTAATAATTTCTAGCTTTCTGTTTGCTTTTTTGATTGCTACTGAGTGTTGAGCTGACATTTGCATAGAGCTATCTATTATAACCTGAAGATTTCTCTCCCAAGTGGAAACAGCCAGCTCAGAGCCCATTATTTTGTATGTAAAGCTAGGATTGTCTTTTCCCATGCGCATCACTTTACATTTATCTACATCAGATTTCATCTGTGATTTTATTACCGTTTTATTCAGTGCCACAAGGGTCTTTCTGCAGCTCTTCACAGTCAGCCCTTTGCCTCAACTACCCTGAATATCATCAGCAAACCTCTCCACCCCACGCTGCTATTTTGAGATTATTTATGAATATTTCAAAAGCATGGGACAGTGCTTAGGCTATTTTAGAAGCTTTTCCTCTCAAATTTGAAGGGCCAGATCCCAAAAAGAGGAAAGAAATGTAGCCTTCCAAGCTCTTGGGATGTGATTGGAGATCAGTTGGTGTTTCCAGGAACGGATGATGTTGTGCTTGATCAGCACATCTACTTTTTCCCTTGTACAAATGGATGGGAGTGTGATGCCACTTGCTGGGGTGTGGTTTTGCCCCCTCCACTAGACTGTACAAGACCAGTGGGAGATGGATAGGTCTATGGTGGCCCTTTCTCCTGCTGAAGCTGGGCCCTGACACAATGAGGCATGCAGCAGTCTTGGGGTTCCGGGAGAGGAGGTGGAGGGGAAACATGGATGACAAAGCCTTTCTGAGAAAAGCACTACAGACAGAGCTGTAAGACATTGCTTTGAATTAATAGAAACTAACTGGCAACTATTCCTTGTAGCAAGCTTCATGGGAGCTTGCCCAAGGGAGTTCAAGGCTGGAGTCAGACAAGGAGCCATTGTCCATAGGAGGAGAGCGTGACGATGACAGGATGACTGCGACTGCCCCCCACCTGGGTGAGGTGAGTCCCAGCCAGACAGTTAATGAGAGAAACCAGGAATTACCCCTATGAGCACTTTCTGAGTGGTGTTTATTTCCAGGCAGTGCACACTGCAGCAGTGCCCAGTGGCAGATCAGTGCTGGGGGCAGGGGGCAACAGTGAGGAGCACTGCTTTCTGCTGGGTGCCTCCTTGTCTGGGGGGGGGAAGAGGCTGGAGACTTGCCACTGCTGTTTCTTCAAACAAAGACAGGCTGAGCATCACTCTGGCACCAGAGGTGAGCATGAAATTAATTCAGAGGAGAAAGTGAACAGGGTTCCTCATCCCTGCCTGGTGGTAAATCTCAGAGCACTGAGTTGACACCAAGCATGTTTCCTTCTCCCCAGCACCAGTAATTTATTTTTGCTGCATTTAGAGCCAAGCAGTACAGGATTTGCCAGCTCACTGGCAAGGCACCTTCCAGAAAAGGCACATGGCTTCCAGAAAAATGCTCTGTGGAGGCTATTTGATTCTCCTGCAGCTGCAAGAAAAATATGATAGCATCTCTTCTCTGATAATAGAGCAAAAATTGCTGCAAAGGGCAGACATTCTCCTCTTTAAAAGATGGAATGGAATGGAATACAATATGATATGATACAATATGCTAAGATATGATACAAAATAGAATATTTGCAGTTGGAAGGGGCCTACAATGACCATCTTGTCCAACTGCCTGACCAATTCATGGCTGACCAGCAGTTAAAGCATGTTAATAAGGGCATTGTCCAAATGCCTCTTAAACATGGAAAGGCTTGGGACATTGACCCCCTCCCTGGGAAGCTTGCTCCAGACCACCCTCTTGATAAAGAAATGTCTCCTAATGTCCAGTCTAAATCTTCCCTGGCACAGCTTTGAACCATTCCCACACATCCTGTATCTGGATACTAGGGAGAAGAGATCACCTACACCTCCGCTTCCTGTGCTCAGAGAGTAAGGAGGTCACTCTTCAGCCTCCTTTTCTCCAAACTAGACAAACCCATAGTCCTCAGCTGCTCCTCAGAGAACATTCCTTCCATCCTTTTCACCAGCTTTGTTGCCCTTCTCCAGAAGCATTCAAGGACCTTCACATCCTTATTAAATTATGGGGCCCAGAACTGCACACAGTACTTAAGCTTGGCCATCAGAAAACCAGGACCCATTTGATGACACAAGAAAAGAGCAGTTATCAGTTACCTGAGCACAAAGTGTCTCTTGAGCTGTGGAAAGACCTCTGCCTCCTGGCCAAAGAAAAAAAAGAGCATGCATGTAAAAAACCTCACCAGCTTCACAAATCCACAAAGCAAAAGAGAAATCCAAGAGAAGGCCAGTAGCAGACCTGCTGATATTGCAGCCATCAACTCCTTGCTTGTCTGAGTGAGGAAGACAACTGATCACTTAAAACACAAAGGCAGAAGCTTCTGCATATTTTAACAGGATGTTAAAAGGAGGCCAAGTGAACAAGTTATTCACATTTTCATATGAAAAACAATAACTTTCCAGTGAGCTCTTAGGAAAGAAGTGTAAACATGTCCATTGCATTTATTTGGGAACACAAATTTAATTAAATTAATTATCATTAAATACAGCCTGTGTTTCCTGACATTATATATATAGTTATATAGACACACAGATACTGAAAAGAAGTTCTGGTGATACACTAAATTCCAGATGGTGGGTTTGGTAGTCTTTAAGGAAACAGCCTAGACTTGAGACCAATTTAGCTTTTAAAAAATTAATGACTCCGATGCTGAATTTCCTTTGTCTTCTGAGGAGACCACCTGGACTGAGCACTCTGCAGAGTTCACCTTTTCCAGCGCTCCTGAAAAGCCAGTCCCAACAGTGGTGGATCTGAAGGAGCAGCCCCAGGAAAATGTGAGCCTATCTGTAGTGTGTGAGATGCCTGTAACAGAAGTTTCTTCCTAGCAAAAAGGAGAGTGACCATTCCATAGCAGTGGCAGAGAGGAAGGGAAGAGGGATGTGGGCAGAGGGAGCTGAAGGGTGAGGAGGTCCCTGGTCCACCCTGGCGTCCCATGCCAGCCCCACTGCTCCTGATGGCACTGCACCCCGCAGATCTTTTGTTGCAGGAGATATGAGGAAGTGGTGCAGCCAGTTTCTCCAGGAGCATGCTGTGGGAAATGGTGTCAAAAGCTTTACTAAAGTCCAGTTAATCAACATCCACAGGCTTTTCTTCATCCACTAAGTGGGTCACCTTGTCATAGAAGGAGATCAGGTTAGTGAAGCAGGACTTGATTTCAAAAGCCCATGCTGACTGGGCCTGCATATGTCTTTTTATGGCACTCAAGATGATCTGCTCCATAACCTTCCCTGGTACTGAGGTCAGAATGACCTGGGAATCCAGGGACAGATCTGGGGAGCTATGGCCTGTAGTTCCCTAGACCCTCCTTCCAGCCCTTCTTGTAGATGGGTGTCACATTTTCTAACCTCCAGTCAACTTGGACCAGTTTTGTTAGCCACGACTGATGACAAATGATGGAAAGTAGCTTGGTGAGCACATCTGCCAGCTCTTTCAGTACCATTATGTGGATCAAATCCAAGTCACTATGTTCAGGCAGGCAGGATGTGATTCCAGTGATCAATCTCCCTCTCACACTCCCTGGTGCTCCTCAACCTACTCACCTCCTCCCAGAGCAACTCTATCTGGGCACACCTTCCACAGGTGAGCTCAGTGCTGCTGCTGCCCTGTACTGGTCTTAAGAGCCAGGCACAACCTGCAGCCTGACCCCAGGGTGGCTGCAAGTTCCCACTGGAGCTCCATCTGAGAAGCTGCATCAGTTGTGGTGGCTGCAAAGCTTAGAGGGGCCATGGCTTTCTGCCAGGTGGAAACCATCCCCTGTCAGAGCTTTCAGCACCCATTCTGCCTGCCCTGAGCATCCTCAGACAGATCACCTTCACTGTAGAGACCGGAGAAAGGCACTGGATGGCTTGATAAGGAGTAGCTAGAGCTGAGGGCTTATGGAGTATGCTATGCAGCTTGAAGGATGAAGAACACCAGTCCCTGATCTCCACCCTGATTGAAGCCTTAGACCCTGGTCTACTCACTTCCATACTGTTCATCCCTCTTACCCTCCAAATCAGGCTGCCTTATCCAGACTGCTTAGCAGGGGCAGATCCAGGATGCTTAGCCAGGAATCACTTGAAAGAGCATTGCCAGTCCCAGGCCAAGCCCTAGGCCAGCAATTTAATGCCACAGGCAAAAGGTTTACAGGGTCCAGGCAGCCTTGAATTCCTCAGCAGGGACATCACTGCTGTGTCCAGGGTATCTCCTCCACCCCAGCCACCATGAGAAGCAGCTCCCCAGGGCCTGGTGTCCCAGCCCCAGTGACCACGGGAGGTCAAGCAGAGACAGGTGCCCTACCCAGTCAGCCAGGGACTGGATGGAACCCCCTTGTTAGCTCAGCTCCCCACAGCACAGCTCTTCTTTTCCCTCTCCTGCCTTTTCTCCCCCTACCCAAACAGAAAGCATTGCAGTTTCTGCAGGAGTGCAAGAAAATTACCTGTGATTTATCACGCAATCAGTGATTTTGTTGGCTTTTTTATTTTCTACATAGAAGCACTCTCCCCTCCTGAAATATAGGGGTAGCAAATCCTCCTGCCTGGGACCGTCTGTCTTTCTAGCATCATAAAAAGCCTGAAAAATGAAAGCAGGAACAAAATCGTTGTTTTGTTGCTTTTTTTGTTCCCCTCCATCCTTTACATCCAGGAAGTAATTCTTAGCTGTTCTGCAGAACCAAAATGTACATCTGCAGGTTATAAATTAGTGGCTGCAGTTATGGCCAGAGTCAGCCACTTCACGTGTACAAAATGCCTCTGCCTGGGACCTGCTGCAGACGAGTCCCTCAGGTCCCCCCATCAGACAAAACCCAAGTATGGCCCCTTTCTGCATGTGACAATTAGCTGCTGCTTTTAACGATGATGTTAAAAGGGAACAACAAGGTGTCCCAGCTTCCCCCCTTTTAGCTGCTCTCTGCTCTTCCCAGAGAAGCAGGCGGCAGTGCTGCTTATTCCTCTTAGAAAGTGTTAAACCCACCTCCCTTGTAGAGCTGGGAGCTAAGCCCTTAGCAAAGAAATGTTTCTATTACGCTTGTCACTTTGTTGCAGGATAAATTACTTGTGTGTCTGATGGAACGAGGGCTCTTGGCAAGTTATGTCATCAGAGAGCTAATAACATAAAATAAGAAGGGCTGAGCTTTGTACGTGAAATGCAAAAACACAGAAGTGAAGGATACGTTTTCCTCAGTTATTTAAAAGGATTTAATTAAAAGTAAGCACCAAAAAAAAAAAAAAAAAAAAAAGAAAGTAAAATCAAGGCCAGGTTCACTGTGATGGTCTGGTGGTGCTCTGGGGTTGGTACTGCTGTGAGGAGATGAAGGACTTAGACAAAGCATTCCCATCCCCTGTGTCCAGGCAGGCATCCCCATGACACTCCCCCCACACCCCTACCTGCCTCTCACCACCTCGCTTCTGCTCCTGCAGCACTGCTGTTCTCCTGAGCCCGTAAGATTCTGTTACCATAATGGACAGGCATTTTTTCTCCTGTTCTTTGATAGAACTGATCAGATTTAGTATCCAGCAGCAACAGCTCTTGGCTGGGGGGACAGCCATGGGAATGTCATGCCTTGAGGTGGGTCACCATGATCTTCTTCCCTTGTCTTCTGGGCTGGCTATACAACTCATACTGCTCTTGCAAGGAAATGAAGCCTGCAGAGCTGGTTGCCTTCAGATCGGCTGTCTGAAGAGAGGTGAAGGCTTGGATCATTTACCCCCAAACACTGTCCACAAGAGTCTTCTTCCAAAACATGTTTTCTGTCAGCTTTCTCTGGGCTTAGCTTTCCCTAACAGTTTCTCAGCTATCCACCAGGCACCATGGCCACTCTTGTCACATTCACCGAGGAAGTCCTATTCACTTACTGCCTTCTGGATGACAGCAGGTACCCAGGTATCAGGGCTGCCTTCAAGAACCACTGTCATGGGGTCTGCTTCCATCCTAATGCCACATCTGGTAAGTGCAAGCCCAGAGTTGACACTGGGTCCCAACTGATCCTCAACCCACCCCAGTAGCACCCCAGGGCTTTAAGGTGTGCTAAAAGCATCTTCAGTTTTTAATCCAGTCTTTTTTTTTTTTTTTTTTCCTATGTGAAAGTGCATGAAAACAGGGGAGGACTGTGCTGCAGCCTTATGCTTCTTAAGCTGTTCACCAAGGTGCCAGGTGCAGGCACACTGCATGGCATGAGGGCACTTGAGGATTACCCCATCTCTATTGCCAATGATATCTGTCCACAGACCCTGGCATAAGGATTGATCTTGACCAAGGTTGGTCACCTAGCCCTGGAGGTGTTTTGGCCCCATTACAGCACAAGGATGAGGGCACATCTACTTTACTGGCTTCCCATGTAGACCTAGGTGACCACACCAGAAAAAATGTGGGCTTAATATGTGAATGCAAAGGGATAACCAGAATTGGTTAGCTTGAGGTCAGCATTGCTTCAGGTTTGTTTCTCATATCCAGTAAGTGTTCCTCACTAAAGAATGACTTAAGTGACCAATTTCTTGCAGTCTAAGTTGTAATATGAGGTGACTGATGGCTATAGTAAAAACTGCTGGCGTTTGAGCCATCAAATACTAATGTTCAACACACCATCTCCAGTCTCCAGAGTTTCCCTTCAGAAAGCTGGTATCCGGGGGAATCAGTAAATCCCATTTCAATTTTACAAGTCCTCCCTGGCTGAGACTAATTAATGGACATCCTAAATGTCTAACTGGCTATTACAAATCATTTTAAATAGCTTTTGCAATAACACTTCCATCAGACTCCTGCAGTCCTGCTGTTCGCCTGCAGACACATTGGCCTTTCATCCATCACGCCACAGCCAGGTTTTTACAGCCTGGCACTGAGGTGATCTTTAGCAGCTCCAACCCATCGCCAACCTCATCATGGGTCTCTCCTGACCCCAATGGACCACACGCTTCCCACTAGCATCAGCCACACACCATCTGACAGCTGGCCACTGAGCTGGTGCAGGCCGTTACAACCCTCCCAGCCTCTCCCAGCAGCTGTAAATTAAAGGCGATGCCAAGTGACCACTCTGGTATTTATAAAAAGTATATGATAGCTTTGATAAGAGGAAAGCAGAAAATGAAGAGCCTGTGGGTACGTGATCTGTCCTGCGTATGGACTGGTTGAGGCTTGTCCACAACTAGAGCTGTAGCAAATCAAATCTGCAAAGTTAGATGATTATTTTTTTTCCCCGTTGTTTTTTCTGAGCTGCAGCATAAGGTAACACCGGGGGAGGCTGAGCCGTGCTTGTAGCCTGGTGAGAATCAACTTCTTCACGCTTAGGCAGGGAAAAACTCAATGTAACACACATCGTGATTGATAAAACCTTCCCTCATAGCACAGCTGGGGGGATGCTCCAGCACCCATAGCCACCTACCCAAGCTGTCAGGAGATGGAGAGTATCGATTTGTATTTGTAGGCCATAAATACAGGCTGTTTTCCTCCCCACGCTGCATTTGTCTCTCCTTTGTAATTTGGCAAGGCCACTTCCCCTACCCAGCCGCATGTGCTTGGAGAAACTGTTTTTAGCATAAAGGTTGCCAGAACAAGAGAAAAAGGCCAAACCAGGAACTTTCAGAAGATGCAGACATGCAGCAGGAAAAGGGACATGGACACACACATAGCCCCATGCTCTGCCCAAGGATTTTCTCTGCCATTCAAGGACTCATTGCTCTCCCAGGGGCCAGCCAATTTCTGTAGCAAGCTTTTACTGTAGGACAAAAAATATTATCAAAAAATGGTCCCCGATCTGATACATCCAGTTCCAGCAGTGTCTATTGGATGGCAAATATAAGTTTGGTCCAACTGCCGACAAGAGATGGCATTTGAGACCAGGAAGCTGTTAGCTCTGAGTTCATTCAGCTTTCCATTTGTCCCCAGGGCTGTCCCGCAGTCCTGCATTGTGACTGGGCAGGGACAAGCCAGAAGCACTGGAAGTGGCATGACTTCAGCCATTACACTCACCCTATTCCTTTCCAGTCCATCACCATGAATCTGAACAGCCACACCACCATCCTGTCTCAGGATCAAACTGACTTGTTGCTCCCAAGCCACAGCAATCGACATGGGGACCTGGGTCTGGGTGAGTGCTTGCTGTGGTAGCCCTGCCCAGCCAGCTCCTGCCTACCAGCTCCTTGGAGGGCAGGGAAACCACCCAGCTGAGATAAGCTCAGAGCTGCTGCATAGGACCAGGGACAATTTTTCAGGTGAAAAAAAAAAACATTTTAAAAAAAAAAATCACCATTTCATTCAAAAGCAAATTTCCTGCCTTTGTGAATCTTAATGAAATTCCCTTTCAGGAAAGCATTTAGATAAGCTTGAAATGCTGTCACTAAAAGGTAAGAACAGCAAGTTCATTTTGAAACACTATTTCTTTTCAAAACATTTACATTAAGCATCAATGCAAACACAAAGCTCACGATTTTATCTAAACAGCATTTCACTTAACATGAAACAGGCATCTGAGGAGAGGAATGCCAAAATCCTTTGGTATTTGTTGTTGCTCAGGTTTCCCAGTTCTGACCTTTCCCTGGAGATGGAAATGCTGCTCTGGTCAGGGCTCAGCCCTGCCCTGTGCCAATGCAACTGTCCCAGCCTACTGGTGTGCATCCTGTCCTTTTCTGGATGCAAATGCAACTGGTCAGCTTTGAAGCACAAGCAAGTCACATGTTTCCAGGATATCATGCTTGGCTGGGGGCTGTGGCCACAGGATGAAGGATTCAAGTTGTCTTCCCTGGTGCAGGTACAAACCAAATGTTGACAGCCCTCATAGCAGTAGTCTCCATATGGCTACAGACATATCATTAAACAGAAACAGACTTCTGGGGTAGCTATTCAGAAAGGTGGCAACAACCCAAAGTCATTGTGTGGAAGCACAAAGCACTAGTACCTTCTCTCCCATCCCCCAAAATTCAGATTTCTTCTTAGGACTTATTTTTACATTAGGCAGGGAAGTCCTCTTCCTTGCCCCACTGCTTCCAGGCAGCCCACTCCCACCAAAGGAGGCTAGAGCCATGAGTTTCTCTCTTCAGTCCCCTTGTACGTGCACTGGAAGAGGATCACCTCCAAAGGGGAGCCATAGGGTTAGTGTGCTACCATGGGCATGGAGGGAAAATGACATGCTGGACATCCTACAGGGGTAAGCATGAAAGGCTGGGCTATATGGGATGCTCTCCCACTCAGGGTACTTGCAGGGGCCTCAGCATTGCACAAGTTCTCCTTGCAGTTGAAAGACCCAGATACAAGTCACCTACTTAAGCAGCCAGAAAATGAAGATGAGCTCTTCCTTTAATCTAAAAAGATTCCACTCAGGAGCTTGCTGTCCAAAATACAGACAATGTTGCAATACTTTTGGCAGCCTCTCTCTCAGTGATATCACTCCTTGAGTTTCATCATCTTCTATCTGCATGAAATACTGAAATGAAGATATTAAGACTCACAGCAAGAAGTTACATCAGCATTTCAGAACATTTCCTTCATCAAGGTGATAACAGTCACTTCACTATGAAAATAAAGCTCCTTTTGTCAAGCTCACACTGCCTATCTTCCTGTACACCGAGTCCCCGTAACACAAAACTCAGTTGAAAGCACTTGATGGATCATAGTATGATCGGGGGGTTATATTAACACCAAATGTGCAGTACTTGGAAGGAGGCGGCTTCCTTCCTACAGCTGATGAGCTGGACTTTGGAAACTTGCTCTATCAAGTGTGGCTGACAAGCCTGCTTTGGCTCCCAGCCAGAGACATGTGGGCCGGTGAGAGGGGATGATGAACAGCAGCTTGGGTACAGGGACCAAGGGTAATCCAAGAGAGGGAAGATGAAGTGCCTCTTGGGTTTCAGGGCTCCAGCTGGTGATAGATGATAAGTCCCACAGCTTTTTGGCATGGCTGGCCACCACTGAGAGGAGTCAACTGATTCTTTTTTCTTTGTTTTTGACATAAAGACCTGGTTTGCTCCACTGTTGGCTTGGTTTTAGGGTTCAATAAGGACAATATGCATGATGGGGACAGAGCTGGAACTACCTGCAGTCACCGGACAAGTTGCTTCAGCAGCACAGGCTTTTCTTCTTTTCCCTATGCACATTACTTTGTCAACACCGAACGTGCACAGTTTGAAGAAGGGACTATTGGTTTTGCTTGGAGAAGAGCCAGAACACCACAAGCAACACTGTGGGCATCACCACTGTACAAAAAAGAAGCGTGAACGCCTCGACAGCTGCTTTCAATTCATTTACAAGAGATGCAGTGCAAAGGGCCAAGCCTCTTTGGGAGGCTCCAAGCCTAGGAAGCCATGGTCACACATCGCTGCCCCATACCAGTCATATAGAAGCTGAATTCTACAAGAAAGGAGCATTTTCCTTCAGTTAGTTCATTCAAATGACATTGTCAAAACCAGAGGGTGAAGGAAAGACTCACACTGACATTACAGGGGACAAACAGAAGCCTCTAGATGATAGGCTTCTGCAACACTAAGGGCCAGAAGAACAGTATGTGGTGATGAGAAACTTATGGGCAGATGAGTCTGTGAGTAACCAGGCAACAAGAACCGCTATCAAACGCAGTAATACTCATGCTTTCTGCCACCAGCTCCCAAGTTTTTTCTTAGTAAAAGCCAACCTGTTAAAAAATGTCCTTGTATTACTGCTGTGGTTTCTTCCCCCTAATAAAACTGCAGCAAAGAGACCATTTAGTCACACAAGATTGTTTGTCAGTAAAGAAAATACAAATTTACTTTTATTATAACCATAAAGAGGCATTACTTCAACAATTAGCTGTACACTCAGGTATACATCTGTGCCAAATAAAGTCAATTCTCTTACTGCTAAAAAAGAACGCTTCTCAGCAATGCACTGCCTGTGCTTACAGGATGTTTATTGTCTCTGTATTACAGTTATCTTAACAGACAAGCCTCAGGATACAGAATAAAGCTTTACTCTTGGACCAAAATAGGAGGCAACATTTTTATTTAAAAAAATTAAAAACAGCAAGTCTCTAGTCAGATAATATAAAGCATCTTAAATTAATCTTTTGAAAATATTTACACTATTTGTAAACGTAAATATCTGAAACTGTACATGTTTAAACAAATGTTCATTTAGCAAACAGGCTGTATAAACTGATTGCTCTTCTAATCTTTCAACCAGCTGTCCTAGAGCTGTCTGAGTACAAGAGAGAAAAAGATCCCAAGCACAAGAGTGACTACCGCAATGGTTTCCCCTGCACGTGTTCTCTGTACGTCTGTATTACACCAGTCCTAACTCTGGACAGTGACCATGCAGTCCTTCTGTAAAACTTTATAAAAAAACAAATATACATATATTACAATGCACTGGACATTATTTTACAGCCTGTATTTCTACATAAGAAAGGGCAAGTTTTCTTCCTCGGTAGTTTGTTTAAGTTAATTTCTTTTAAGGAGTCATGTACTGTCCTATGAGTACCATTTATGTACCTCAGCACCACTGCTGCAACACTTCTCATGGTAGCTTTAAATCCTACCATCTTAGCCTCCAGCCATGTGATTTATAACAGAAAAAAAACCCCTAACATTAAATCAAAACACCACCAATGTGCACAGAAATTTCTACATATTTAAAACTACAGAATGGGTTTCATAAATAACTTAAAAATCTGCCATGTAAGTCACCACATTCTTCTGTTGCTGTGCTGCACAATAAAGACTTGCACGCTGAGACACCTTAAAGCTGCTTGTAGTGTTTCATACCATTAAGGGCCAAGTGTTCAGCATTCAGCACTCCAAGATAATGACCAATTGATGCACACTGATGAGCACCCATTGCTTACCAAGTACTCACCCTCTGTTTACAGTGCTGACTTCACAAGCTTGAATATTCAATTTCTGGCACCCCCACACCTCCTTATTAGCACAAAGTCTCCGGTCCCAGTTCCCACTTTAAACAATGTGACACCACCATTTGATCTTGGGTAAGGCCAAAAAACAGCTCTAACCTAAAATTAAGTACCTGAGAATCTCAATGCTAAGCTTTGCTGTAAAAATCTGAAAAGATGCTGTTCCCTCAGAAAGCACAGAGGTTGTATTGCACAGCTTTCCATTGCAAATCCCAAAGAACTGAGATTCTTTACATGGAGGAAGGTTTGAGCATGAAACTTCAGGTCTGAGCTCACAGCTCCCACTCACAACAGTGTAATAAAAACAGCAAGTCCAGTGTTTTGAGAAATGCTTCGCAAGTGGGTAAAAAAAAGGTTTCCCAACTAAGGATCTCTGAATTATGTTCAAGCACATGGTGGATTACCAGAATTTTGGGGGGAGTCATACCAACGTGCTTATCACCAAGCCTTGCCACATACCCACCACTGTTCCCATTTGATTCCCTGCATTTTAAATCCAGCGTGTCTTTGAAAGTGCAGCTTTTCACTGCGTACATCAGCTAACTAAAGGAAAGCAAATAAGGTTCTAACATTAAAAAACAAACAAACAAAAAACAGTCAGGATTTCAACTCTGAAAACATTTGGATAAGGCAGTAACTAAGCTTCCATAAGAGTGATCAGCAAAAGGTTTTTTTGGTTTGTTTTCTCCCCCCAACCCCTGCCACTTCTCAAGCCAATGAACAGGAAGACCTTTAACAAAAATCAATAAAACTTGTGGATTTCTTTTCTTTTTTTCCCCTAAAACAGGGTTAAGCAGCCTGGATAGTTTTGATGCAGACTGGACTGCACAGAAGGATCCTTTGTTTACTTCAAGCAAATGTCTTTGAATTCCCTTCACCTCCCGGCATTCAGCTGAAGCTTATTTCAAGCAGCCTCACTGTTGGGCTACTTGGACATTGATAGAAGTAGGTTCACCTGAAAGACAAAAGGAAAGCCTTTGTTAGACAGAGAAGCTAAGTTTCAGAACTTAACTTCAGAACAGAATATTTTAACCTCCAAACAGGATTCCTAGGAAGCACACGGAGTCTTAGACGAATCACGAGAAGACAGATACAAAACAACCAGCCAAAATTTCCAGTCAAACACCTACTCACAGGCTTTTTAAAATGCAATTGCTGACCTTGCTGACTAGTTATTTTGTCAGTCACAATCTAGTGTGTCATGGTTTCTAAGATGAAATCCGAATTTCTAAGCTGGAAGTCCAAAAAATATGCACACTGGCAAAAAAAAACCCCCGCTAACATTCATCTTAGATACCTGGAACACAGTTGGGATTTTTATAATACTTGTTTCCCACAGTTCAGTTTCACAATTCAGTTTCCCATACACTTCAGTTTGTGGGAGAAACAATCCTAAGGATTAACAGATAGACAATAAGAGAAAGCCACACCCTTTAGGATAACCCCACCTCTTTCCAGTACAAACACTTCCACTCTGTGCTCCAGGATGGTTATCACACATCCATGTGGCCACATTCACTATAAACTAGATTATCTGTTTAAATATCGACATCCTGGGATAATCATGATTCTATCCACATTCCCTGAACCACTAAAATCAAAGGAAGATTTAAAAAAACCTATTTGGTTTCTGTCAGAACATCATAATACAGAGAATTCTTATCCCCAACCATCTCTGAGAATAAAGACCTTATCACGCAGGGTTACATTTCCATAAACATCTGCACATTTTCCCAATGCAATTTACATCAAATGAACCCTTGTAATTCTTTCTTGTGCATCCTAAATGTAAAAGTTGCTGCTTTTTGTATTTCTGAAAAGCGAGACTGCCTCCACACACAGAGGCTTTTTTTTTTAAAGCTTTGATATCTCTCTGAAAAGACAATGCCCAGAAAAAGCAAGACTCTGCCCCGACATTGTACAACTCAATCCCCAGCAACATCAACCACCACCTTCAGGTATAAAAACTCTATTAAAAAAAAAAAAACCCAAAGAACACAAAACCCTTTTAGCTGAGAACCTAGAGCTCAGATAAAGCCCAGGATTAAGTGGGATAATTAATAAATAAATAAATACTCTGAACACTGAAAATAATAGAACTGAAAAAAATTGTTTGAAAAAAGCCAGTCACGTGGAAGAGCAACTTATAAAACAGGGAGCTTCAATATGTACCTGTTCCATTGAAGGACAAGCTATGATCTGGATATCTTCATCACTAAATTCTTCCTTTAGCAAAGCATGGAGTTTCTGGAACATTTGCTGAATGTTATTCTTTTAAAAGAAAAAGGAAAAAACTCATTAAAAACCACAACACCCATCTCAAACATGAGCCAGAATAAGAACAATGTCCATGGAACAGCCACTGAAGTGACCAGGCAGGGAGAAGCGGTTGTGTTTGAAGAAAACCTCTTAAAAAACAAGCCCAAAACAGCCACTAGGAACCCATGTTGGCTGTGAGATAAAACTCCAGCTAAGATATGCTGAACTGAAACACTGAGTCCTGCAGACTTAACCTGGAAGCTTAAAACTCAAAGCTGGGCTCTTTATAGTGGGTTTACAGTGGGTTTCCCCCTGAATCTGTATCATCCTTTCTACCTCCAGTACTTCTGCCCATGCATAACTAACCAAGCTGTACTGGTTTTAGCTGGGACAGAGTTAATTTTCCATGTATGGTGCCGGGTGGAAGATGTGCAGGACAAACAGAACCAGTTACTTCCCTGTAATGTGTGTGTTATAAAGGTTGAGTACAAAGGTCGCCCTGACCCTAAACCATGACACTGTAATAGTCTGTTCACTATTACATCTGTCTGGTACATGTCACATGCTTACTGGCTGGACTGGTAGCCTCAAGTAACACCACAGATGTACAGGTATGTGAATGTATGTGTGCCTGTATATATACATTTAATACATAAATACATACATTTATATGTTATATGTATAATCACACACACAGAAATACAAAGTGAAAGATCCCACAAAATGTGTTTATAGTCTTTAAATTAAGGACAAACACCTACAAGAAAACAAGCTGAAGGACATCTAGCAATACTCACCCTAACTGGCTTAAACAAAATTAATTCTGTATCTTTATTGGACAAGTATAAGGACATGCTTCGTAACGTTGATGGCAGCTTTGTTTTTATTGTCTTATAGGTGGAAGAGACCAGATCGTTGATCTTTGCTGAAAGTAAAAGAAAATATGCTTAGCAGGCTAAAATAGCTTTCTGCTAGTTGAAATCTACACTCCAGAGTATCACCTCCACTTTACTGCTACTGATCACAACCACAGCTTTAAGTGACAGGGAAAGAGATGGGGACTGGGCTGCACAGCATCAGCCCATCATCCAACCACAGCATGCCAGGCAAGACTTTTCTTTTGGGACATACTAAAGACATCAGTCTCCCTTTCCCTGCAGAAAATACATTGCAGCCATTTCTACAAGCTTCTGAGCTTCCTGGAGTCACAGCCTTCCAACAGCAACAAAGTTCTACAAAGGCTCCCCCTTAGAAAACATGCCCTGAAAAGAAATCACTGGGAATAAATAGTGGTAGTAAACAGAACAGCACATCACAAATTCTCCTTACTGACCACAGGCCACATATGTAAGGAGGTGGCTGCACAGCCATCTGGATTTTGAATCAACCAGACAGGAATCCTCACTCAGACAAGACCTTCCTTTATTGCTAGGCATTTTAATGATTTTACAAGATCTTTTCTTAAAAGGCAAGGGAAAGCCACACTTCATAGCTCTAAAATACCAGAGTTAATATACTATGCTGATGGGGTTTTTTTCCTCAATTTCTACTGTATCTAGATTTTCTGCCTACTCCGGCTTCCCAGACAAATGACTCCAAGAAACAGCACTAGCTCTGCTTAGATCTGCCACTACACACGTAATTATCTCCAAACAAACATTAAAAAAACCTCCTGAAGAAGCAGGAGATGTTAAGTAGAAGTCTGAGTTAGCCCTTGAGAGTGTGTGACCCATGGAGCAGCACTGAATTATGCATGACTGTGGCTGGCTTTGCATTTTAAGAACATGATGCAACAGAAGGTTCCAAAGCATGAATTGGAATAATCAGATTTCTCAGGGTCATCACAGAAGCACAACTTTGTAATGTGAAGAGCAAAACAGTCCAGCAACATCTAATCTACTCCAAATGATCCTACACAGCATTCACATTTGAATTCTTAAGAAGAGGGAAATGAAGCTGGATTCCATTTTTGGACAGTGATAGGAAAGCTGAAAAGGAAGCAGGTACCAAATGTACAGACAAAAAAGAAATTATTTTTTCCTATAAAAGCAAAATCTTTATCTTAATGTAATCCAATAATTCCTTAAGCACATTCTGCATGCAGTTGGGGAAATGCTGTTTTCATGCAAGAACAGTCACAGCTTGAGAAATACTCAAGTCATTCATCTAATGCACCCAATTAGATACATATTCTGAAGTTTGTCAGGTTTTGATTTAGAGGTATCTTAAGACATTTAAACTATAGCACACAGGTAAAAACAGAAGCCAGGAGTTTCGAGAAAAAGGTAGACAGTTTTTAGGTACTTAGAATTTTACCAAATCCATCACAGTCTGACAGTCCAAATGAATCTGGCCAGCTATTCAGATTCCTATGTTTTAGAAGCCAGGCACAGAGACAAATGACATTCTAAAACACTCAAGCCCCACATAATGCAGCTTATATTGCTCTGCCAAAAACAGTAAATGGAAAAAGCGTCTTTTTTCTCTATTTAATAAGAATTTTTAAGAAGAAATTTCAAAGCAGTAAATGATCACAGCTTTATTAGCCTGCAAGCACCTCAGAGGTAACAGAAATATAAATCAAAGCAAATACCTGGTTGTGCCCAAGGTTGCTGGGAAAGGCTGTACTTGGGACCTCCTTGCGTGGCCATTGTTTGTAAAGCAGCTACCTAAAACAAGTCCGACCAACAAAACGATGTCTTTCAGATGAATTCACAACAAAGCAGCCAAGTAGCAATTGCACGAGTCTCTCAAGATGCTGCAGTGTACGGAATCTCCCCTGCTCTCTCTCTTCTACACCCTGAATTAGCAGCACACAGGGGAAGCAGCTTGACAGATATGCAATTCAAAATTACAACCACAACCACTTCTTGAAAGTAAAATTCAAAATGGGATTAAATTTACAAAGACACTTCGGTACTTAAGGACACGAAACCTCAAAAGAGACAAATTCACCCGATTCCCAATGAATCACTGGGATCACCTGGACAATCTATCAATCTCACCAGTTATCTCTCTGTGTTTTCAGCAAGCCATGGACCCCTTGCCCCAGCATGGCAGGCATCAGTGAATTTAACACTGTAATCTTCTAAATTCTCAGACAACAGCAGCTGGGATATATGTGATGTCCCTGCAATGCTGCAGTCTCAGTTTTGGAGATGTCATGTCATGTCACGTCACTTATTCTTAGTACTTCAGGATCCACATCACCCTTATTTTCCCCAGAGTAAGAGATCTTGCTGTGTGGTTTTCTTAAGATGCCTAGAAATCTTGAGCTCTAGAAAGAGGTGTATTGTAACAAGACATCTTTTGTGTTTCTCTCCCTTAATTATACATAATCTTTCTGATGAACTTTTGTCAGAAATTTCTGTCGCAAACAGGACTTGGGAGGAAAGTGCTCAGCAAGCACCTCACTGGTATAAAATATACTGAGAACAGAGAAGTTTAACGCGCTTCACAGCCATACTTTTAAGACCTCCCTCAAGAACGCACACAACCCAAGATTGTTTCTGAAGACTTACAAATTCAGTCAAGGTAGGAGTTTTTCTATTTGCAGGGAAACTCCTGCCAACTTTCACAGTCCTCCTTTAACTCAATGAAGGTTTAAAATTTCTTGATTGAAGTGCAGAAGGGTTGTTTTTATAAACAATTTATGTCATGTTCCTTTAACCCATGAATCTCAAAAAATGCCTAGAAAATTGCTGTTGGAACTTAAAGGGAAGCACAACCTTAGAAAGGGAAATGCCATCATCTTCAGCTGAGCTGCCAGAACTAGCAGCTTCTCCTACACCCAATTTAAATAGTAATTCCCTTGTCCTGCCAGTGTTTCAGTTAGGTTAACAAACACGCAACACGTCTGTACCTTTGTCATGAACTCCTCCAGTTGGTCTATGAACTGTTTGGTTTGCTGCTGAATAAACTGCTCGCAAGCTGATTTCAGATGACGATCTACATCCTTCTTAGAGTCAATGTAGTGTTCTCTGATTTCTGGAGTACCCTTGAAGAGAAGACAACAATTCTCTCCTTTTTATTTGCCAGAGATCACTACCCGCTTAAATGACCCAAGTTTTTTTAATGCAATATGACTCCATATTACCTCCAGTAAGAACTGGATCAAGGCGTTGTTGCTGTTTAGTCTGAAAAATCTTGAAACTGTCTTAGGGTTCAGGATTTTAAATGCTGCATCTGTGAATCAGAAAGTAACTCATGCTGTTAAGGCAACGGGATTCAGCTCTAGAAATTAAAGTCTTTAATTGCTCATTTACACATAAAAAATGGCCTAGCACGATTAGGACTGTAACATCAATGATTCCACTGCTGCTAGGTGTGGGTGCACAAGTGCACGTGCACAGGAGCACACAAAGCTTGATCCACTATTTTTTGAATCGCAGCTATGGTAAACCCGAATCTCAAGTTGCACAGTCTAAACAGATAAATATATTCCATGAACCTAACAAATTACTGATGCTAGCTGTAGTGCTACCAGCATGCAAGTTGTGCAAGCTCCTCTTCTTCTGTAAGTATATCTACAAGTAAAATATTTTACATAAGATATGTAGTTAAGCATTACGAACACTATGCAGATTTTGGCCAATGTTGCCTGGGAAAACCAAGTACAGTTGCAGGAAATAACTTAGAGCTGGCAGTCTTCTCCTCTGTGATGAATTATTTTAGTTAGGACTAAACAGCAAAACATCACGGTTGATATACACTCATGTTTATGGTCTCTACAGAAGTCCCAAGAAGGAAAAGCAACAATGTCTGTAATTAACCCAAGATGCTGAAATTATTCCTACAGTCTTAACAGGATGTTGTCAACCTGAAATCTAGTCAAATAGGGAAAAAGAAAATTATCAATACAGTTTCAGTATGGTTTATTGCCCTAATGTCATTCATTTATCATCCTACACATCCACCCGCTTTGTTTTCATTTTAAAAACAATTCCATGCCCCTCTTGCTACATAAAACAATGGGAGGGAAACAAGACACAGGAGTTAAGGAAGTGCTGTCAAAGGCATTAAACACAGAGGGAACACCAGATATGTAGGCATGCAGGCTTTGCAGCAAACTACGAATCTCCACTCCTATTCAGTTAAAGGAGACCATAGAGGAAGATTCATTTTGTTCTCTGAATTATTTCCCAGAAACTTCACCGATTCCAAAAAGAGTCTAATATCTTGATTAGAAGCCTATGAGCTAGTTGGTGTGAAGGTCACTTCTCCCCACTGTAACCTTCAGTTACAAGAACCTTAGCATTTTACTACTTAAAAAAATAAAGATTGAGCAGAAGTGTGACTTTTACACCAAGCCGCACCCTTTTGTCTATAAATCACAAATTAAACTTTAAATCCGTGTGCAGAAAGCTTGGTTAGAACACAGTAAAACTCCTATTAGCCATGTTATTATTCTTCTACAACTCATCCCAAATATAAAAGCTCTACTGGCCTACTCTACACTACATTAAGAATTAAGCACAATGTAAATCTTCTCAACACCACCCGCACCACCCAATATAAAGAAAGTGTTTTTCCATTACTTACCACTACCACCTGCAAAGCACTGGCTGGCACAAAAATTTATTCAATTAAATGAAGATGGAGAACAAACTTGTGTGTCAGCCAGGACAGGACACCAAAAGGATGTATTTGCCCTTTAACCTCCAGTCAACTAGAAACTACTCAACAGGTCGGAGGTTTCATTGATGTTCAAATGCAACAGGTGAAACAGGGTGAGAATTGTTTGCTTCAGAGTTAAAACAGCAGCATATTAGATGGCAGGAAAGAAAAGTCATTTCTTCAGCTTTTTCTTCTGGAGTGGAAGAAGAAAAATTTCACATGCTTCCAATTATTTTTCCCATTATCTTTATAAACTTGACAAGTGCATGACAGTTCCCTTTTGTATTGAGAGGGGTTTTTTCTGCATTTTACGCAGGAGCCGCAGTACAATTTTTAAAATCATGACTGCTGCCACTACTGTCTAGTTTCTCTTCCTACAACAGACACGGTTGCTACATAAAACTACTCAACAATATTATTTAATGAACTTGCAACATAAGAAATCCTCTCCAAAACAAAACCTCACAGGAAGGTCTAGGAAATCTTATTTTGTTCCAGGCAAGTCAACTATGTATTTTGAAATTCACCCGCTAAACAGGGGTAACAAAAGATATTCTCCTTTAAAGGGTCAGAACAGGGAAAAGACATCTCTGTGCAGTAGAAATGTAGGTTATTTAGATGTTCTTAAAAAGGACAGGATAAATAAGTTAGGTCAGCAGCAAAGAGCAGTCAAATGCATTTCATACAAAAATAGTTTGTTAGATACCTCTTGAATTGCCCTGAATAAGAAAATGGTTTCTGAGGTTTGGGGTTGTTGTTTTTTTTTTTTTCAGAGAAGATAAGAAGCAAGAGATTAGAACAAGCGTACAGATCATTGCAAGTGAACATAAAATAAACCCAGAACTTTTGCTGGCGTGTTAAGGGAGGACAATCCCATCCCATTCTGTAGCCAGCAACTGTTTAGTACCTCTAGTTTTCTTAAGGTCCAGGGAAATTTCCTTAATGGTGAAATCAGTGTGGAAAGGAGCAATTTGTTCACGAAGAATCAAAAGGTGTTTTATTAAGAAAAGCTGTCCATCAACCTGGGTCTATAGCACAACAAGAGAAAGAACATGCATTACATGTTAAAAAACCCAAACAATTCAATGAAAGGCAAAGTTTTAACATCTTCATTTTTATTAGTAACTTCTTATAACAAAATTAACACTAATAATCTTACTAACAAGCTTTTTCCATGAGTCTGTAGTGCCATTATCTACACTCTGGGATCAACATATCCCCCTTCTGTACTGTTCCTAACACATTGCTCCCCAGAAGCAGACTTTATTCACATTTCTTAGAATAATTATATTACTCAGCCATATTACTAAATGTCCACATTAAGTACAGGTATCCATTATTTGAAAGATACAAACTACTACTTCATAAGAGCCAGGAATTATTTCCTGTAGTTCTTATAATTTATAGCTGAAAAACATGAGGCTCTGATTTTTTAAAAATCATTATAATGAAAAAAAAAGCCAAACAATGTTTCTGTAATAATCTTGATTAACTGTGCTACTGTGCAA
Source organism: Megaceryle torquata (assembly GCA_024611175.1). Classification (NCBI taxonomy): domain Eukaryota; kingdom Metazoa; phylum Chordata; class Aves; order Coraciiformes; family Cerylidae; genus Megaceryle; species Megaceryle torquata. The sequence continues at coordinate 23,810 of JANIJG010002208.1, read as the reverse complement.
AGGTCTTTCATGGCATTTTTCTGATGTCATTAAACACAAATCTTAGCTAATTTCTAAAGAGTACAGCAAAGATACAAAGAATGAAACAAGCTCAAGTTCACAGCACTGAGGCCATCAGTTTTGCACTGCTTGTTATTTTATCTATGTGCTTTATACTGCACACTGCTTTCAAGCATCCATGGCTCAGTGAGGCAAAAAGAGGACTCGAGAATTCAGATTTGCTTTTGCAAGCTGGAAGGGAACTTTCCTTAATAAATAAAATAATAAGGAACTTAGATTCAAACCTGAAGTTAACAAATAGAGATGCTTACTAAAAATAAGCAGTGGGAGGGTTTCTTGAGGTTTTTATGTTTTGGTTGTTTTGGTTTTTTTTTCATTCTTACGTGCACAGTTTCACCAGATAATGTTAAATTAACATGCATCAAGAGGAAAGTGGTACAGAACCTAGTCCTGGGCCAACCTACCTACCATTCTGTGATTCTGTGATCTAGGTTTCACTGCAGAATGGGTTTCATTCTCTGTAACACTTTAAGTTAATGCTGACCTGATATACAGTGCTGGGATGGGTAACTAACTGTAGAACTCTGAATTGAATACACATGAAATAGGTATCTGCTCAAGCTAGAAGGAAACACAGAATCTCTTCTTAAAGATACTACGATTAACACATTTTTTTTCCAAAGGACACTCAAAAGAAATACTTCAAAACAGCTGTTCATTTCTAATAGCAACTAAGACTTTATTCATTACTAAATAATCACTGTTTATGCAAATCCAACAATTTTCATCTTAAGATTTTGTTTTTCTTAAAAATCACTTCCTGGCTGTTAGGAATTAGCAAATTACAAAAATTTTTGTATTAAAAGAACTGTGACTGGGGAAAAAAAAAAAAGGTTTACTAAACCTACTTCAGTAACAAAGTTAAAATGATTTGATGAAAATGCATTGAATTTTGGGCAACAGATCAGATCAAACCTTGTGATAACACACAGTTCGAGCAGAGAATACTTAACAAATCTTCCCAGTGAATTTAATACTTAAAAAATGGTTTTTGAAAATTCAATCAATGGAGGCAGAGAAAAAGAGGAAAAAGAGCAGCAGACAGCAAAAACAAATACAGGGAGTGGAGACTTTCAGCAGAAATTTTTCTTTAGGTATCACTTGATTGAATTCACTTGAGTTAGAGCAGCCTGTAAATATGATTGCTACAATTTGTATTCCACCTTTTAAGACAGACTAGAGTGAGAATCACTACCTTTGCTTTACAATACATTAACCATAACTAAAAACTGGTTAATTCATCAGGTGTCTGCGGGCAGAGCAACAGACTTTCACTGGTATTTCAGCAAGAATCCTGAACAACTACATCATAGCTTTAGATATACACCGCGGGGGTGGGGGGGGAAGAAATCATACCCAAAGCACAAATTCTGACCTTGTTTTTGCTGATAGAATCGGCAGCTCCCAGCAGTGAGTGGATACAGGCAGATAAGGCTTCTTGAGATAATCCCTGAAACACTGCCCTCTGCAGGGAAGAGGAAACCAGACCAGAAAACAGATGTTAGCAAAGCTCAAGCAGAATTTTTGAGACGTAGCTTGTGAGAGGTGTGCTTACCAGCACATTAAACTCCAGACTAGTTACCTACAAATCTGTTGCCTAAATGCAGTAAGATAGGATGGGTATTTTATGTATCAAAGCTTGCTACGGTACTTAGCCTGGGTACAGGTATACACTCAAGCATGCCCTGCTCACCCTCCAGCTCCAAATCTGCACCCAGGTAGTGCCATGGCCAGTCACACCCAAGGTATTCACAGCTAACAGCATGAATGATGCTTGCTGGGTAACCTGACCAGACACTTCGTGTGTCAGGGTAACTATCTGTGCGTGCAATTTATACTTGCCACAGACACGAGATCATTCGCGTGAGCTTAACCTCAAGCAAACCCAAATTACCTCACATTTGCTCTAGGTTAGTAAACAAACTTGACAGCTGCCATGGCCCAGCCATAGACACAGAGCAACTCATCCAGAGCATACAGCAGAAGTAGCCATATGAACACAGCACGCCTCCACCAGCACTCCAAAGGAGCACAGGACAGCCCTGACTGCCCCAAGACCTGCCACTTCATTCGTGTCTTCTATCGACAGCGTGCAGGAGGGCACAACGGTTCTGCTACAGTATCTCAGGGAAAAAAATAAATAAATCACTGAGCAGACTATATTTATACAATAAATGGGCCTTGCAAACAACGCAGAAACGACCTCATCTCTAAAGGTCTTGCTGAAAACAAGGGCAAATACTCATTTATCTTTAATGAGATTGATATATTAAGCAATGAAGTATTCGTATTTTCCAGCTTCTTTTTAAGTAAATAGCATCTTGGTAGCAGTTTCACATAACACCTATCATAGATACTTCTAACTGCATTAAACATATCGAATAAAGACACAACATGTACAGAAAAGCAGAAACACTCCTATTATATTTCCCAGAGACTCATTAGCCTTTCATGCTATTAGGTGACAAGACATAAATCGGATTTTAAATGATGTCTCCAAATACTTGTAAAGTAAACACCACTTTTCATTTCAGTTAGACATGAAGATTCCTACTTTCTGAAGTTTTGGAAATGTCTCCTACATTTTGGAAGGTAAAAAGGTGTGCCACAAAACATTTTTGAAAACATTTCCAAAATGTAGTAGATTCATCATTTTTAAGACCAGAAATATCACCTTGTGTGATGTCCTGCAAAACACATAGCGAGGAGGACATCACCCAGTAGTTTCAGCAATAAGATCACTCCCTATGATCAACCCAGAGCTTTCTATTCTTTCTTGTTGTATTTACTCCTCAACTTTGGTGCAGTAAGTATCACGAGCATCAGACATTGAAGTATTTCTGCAATAGCAAAAGCGATCAGATGTCCAAATCAGTGCCTCTTTTTTTTTTTCTAATTCTACAAATATAAAATTGTCTTGGAAATGATGACCTAAATTTGCCAGTTCACTTGTTTTACATAAAGACAGCAGCAAAAAGACTAAGAGATAATGGAGGCCAGTAATTGTCCAATCCTAATTTACATTAAAATATTTAGACATGGTGCTACATGCTTTACTTAAAAAAAAAAAAGGCAAATTTTGCATACATCTATACATCTGTACAGTTTGGAGAGACACACTAGAGTCCTTCTGACAGTGGGATACCACATTCCATGCAGATCTGCTGGTGAAATCGTGGTCTGGTGCCTGGGATTAAGGGATTCTGCTGAACCTGTTTAAAAGTAAAATACACAAATGAGAAACTTGCTCCTCTATCCTTTCAACTGCACCTTAGACTGACTCCACAGAAATATAACATACTTTACTGCACCCAAACAGGTTTTTTATTTCTCTAAGCAGGTCACTGCTAGATTTCTGATGTGTATAGAGCACATGGCTGTGAAAGACATGAATTTGCTTTCAGTGATGGCCCAGCTTGAGCTTTTGTAATGAGTCAGTTTTACATGCAAGTGTCCAATGACACTTCCCCTTACTTAGCTCAACAGCTGAAATGATCAATTACTGAAAAAAAAAAAAAAGAGAGAAGAGAAAAAGGGAAAAAATGGCTACTGATCATGGAACTACAGGAGATGCTCAGAAAAAAAAAATCCATCAATTTTGCCTCTTTATGCTTTCCTTTCTGCTGGGAATAATCCTATATGGATTAAACAGTTGCAGAAATTACAGGGTTTAAATGTCATGTTAATAATTTCAAAGATAAGGAAAAAATCTAGAATAAAATATATTATAAAATATTAATAATTCTGTATGCTTAAAATGGGTTTTCACAACACCTGACAGCATTTTGTCCTTAAATACTGGGAAAGAGCTGAGTCAATAGCATTAGAACTCTGATTCCAGTTAGTAACCATTCAAAAAAGTAAAAATTTTTAAATTTTACCTAATAATGGAACAAGCACAGGTGAAATATTTATGTGATCTGTGTGGGAACTGTCTAGAAAAAAATCAACAGTATCTCTACCTTTTGCAACAATAAATTTATTGCCACAGTAATTAGAAGGCCTGTAAGACCTGAGTTATCAGTTTGAAGTTCCTATGCTATCTGTAAGTCACTTCAGCTACTCCTGCAGGCACTGAAATAAGAGACACCTTTGAAGGTCAAATAATCCCAATTATATCAGATGCTTATATTCAAATTACATCATATAGGTTCCTTCTGTCTCCTGAATGTAGGCGGGATCTACAGGACTTGCAAATGCCACACACCTGGCTTGAAGCAAGATCAAATCCACTCCCAGTCTGTGGAGCCCAGTTAGAAATGGCCAAAAAAGAATTTGCAGGCCTCCCAAGCCAAGAAACTACCAGGTAACTGCAATGAATGAGAAAACTGACAAAGAGCTGAGGAAGGTGCTGCTGGGAAAACAACCCAAAACAAAACCCACTGTACCATTCCAAACAATGATAAAGGGAGAAATTCTTCATTTATCTTAGACAAATATTTAAGAGGTTTTAACACTCAGATGACTGGAATCCAGGAGCCACGTTTCATGGAATTTGCTTCCAGTTCACTGTAATTTACATGCATGTGGGTCACATATTTAAAAAGTCAAGGATCCCTATTCTGAACTATTGTAAACAGCTAAAACTACTAACTGGTGTCAGTAAGAGGAAACACATTCAAAGGAAGAAGTTGCCTTCCCTGGAAAGGGCACGGACAAAGGCACTCCCAGATGCTGAAAGCATTAATTTGTCCTGACACACTGAACCACACTTCTCAGCACAGCCAAGAAGCAGGAGCATCCTTAGCTATACATCATGATGGTAGGGATACTTTGCAGTACAGAATACAGAAGCTCAGTTTTATACAAAGCACAATAGATGCCATCAGCTACAGAAGTAGTTGTTTTGCAGAATGGATTGCACTGGAAGCACAAAGAACTGCCTCCAAAAGAACAAAGATTAAATTGTTTCTCATTCAAAACACCAACCCCCCAACGAAAAAATAGTTAAGAACCCTGAGACAAAGTTCACTTCTCAAAATCTCTTATGAGTTTCTCTGGGAAAATAACCCTTTAAAATACAAGCAAGTTTCTCACTGATGGTTCAAGTTATTATTCACTCTCCATAAACTATGCATTAATTTGACAGCATGAGATTACTTCATACCAGATTTAATTAAGCTGCAGGACTCAGGATCTTCTAGCCGGACGTCTGAAAATGAAGCTTCAGATGGCAGCTTCTTCTGTTCCTCTTTTAAACTCTGTGCAATTTGCTGCAGAGAAAGATACACCACAAATTTATTTCTTTTTTCCCTCCTTAATTTAAGCAACATGATGATGACTGGATTAAAATAGAGAAAGGCATACTAAATTTCTAAAGGAGTCAGCTACATTCAGCTCCCCAGTGTTTCAAAGACATTAAAAGAAGTAAGGACATGTTTCCAAAACAGTAGCAGAAATATTCCAGTATCAATTTAAGATTCACAGGTATTGCACAGATCCATGTAAAGCACAGTTCTTTCCATTTTGCCTGGGTTTACTGGTCTCTAAATAACCAGTGAAGCTACCTAGAAAGAGAAGCTCAAAACAGGAGAACCCAGTTCAACACTTACTTGGATTTCATACAGATCATTTATCTGATTGCTTTATTTCTAGAAATAATACGTGCAGATGGCTCCAAACTACTGTCTGGTTTATTCCCTGCAGGAGTTCAACAAAAAGCCTTCCCCTAATATTACTCAACTCTTCCATGCTTCAACCTTCTTCCACTACTATGTCTGCTTCAAGGCAATGAGAGGCAGCAAGAATGGGCAAGGAACTACATTAATATTTGAGCAGAGCAGCACAAGAAATATTTCTGCCCTGTGCTTTTAACATTTTAATAATTCATTTACTTAGACAGAATGTCTCTCTAAATAGTAAGGTTTTAAGGTTTAAAAGCAATCAAGTAGCAAAATTAATCTCAAACCAGGCAAAAACTGGATCTTACAAGGACACGTGAAGAGCTGTGTAATTTCTCCATTTAGAATGAACTGTAAAACTCACTTTCTTCTCTGGAGCGCATTAAGAAGAGTGCGTCCAGTAGGTCAAGGCAGGCTCTCTTCCCCTTTTACTCTGCTCTAGTGAGACCACAGCTGGAGTATTGTGTCCAGTTCTGGGCTCCCCAGTTCAAAAGGGACAGGGAAATACTGGAGAGAGTCCAGCAGAGAGCTACAAGGAAGATTAAGGGACTGGAACATCTCTCTTACAAGGAAAGGCTGACAGCCCTGGGGCTATTTAGCCTGGAGAAGACTGAGAGTGAAGACTCTTTTCAGTTGTGCCCTGTGACAGGACAAGGGCCAATGGTCACTAACGGGAACACAGGAAGTTTCAGCTCAACATGAGGAAAAAATCCCTTACTGTGAGAGTGGTGGAGCCTGGAATAGGCTGCCCAGAGAGGTTGTGGAGTCTCCTCCTCCAGATACTTTGAAAACCTGCCTGGATATGTCCCTGTGTGGCCTGCCCTGGGTGATCCTGCTTTAGCAGGGGCTTTGGACATCATAATCTGCAAAGGTCCCTTCCAACCCCTACCATTCTACAGTTCTATGGTTCTTCTTCCTAACTGTCATAGGACCCTAGTTAGAAAATAATGCCTCGTGTAGTATCCAAGAATCTGCATTGCTTGCCTATATAAGTTCTAGCTAACATTAAAAAGTTCTCTCAATTATTTTTTAATCCAGTTCTATTCACACAATTTTAGCAAAAATAATAATAATAAAAAACCAACCAAACCCAAGCCAACCAATCAAACCTGCCCTTGTAACACAATGGTAGAACTTCTGATAGGTAGCTGTTCTAAATAGATCCCATTTAGCTACATTTTGCATTATGGGTTTCTCAATTACTATTTTTGCTTTTTCTCCAAAAGCTTCTTACTCCTTAAACTTTCAGTATAAAGGTCAAGTATTCTATAAACTCACCAGCTTCAGGATTTTTAAATGCATTCCTAAAAAGCTATGAATGTCCCTTACCACCAAATCACAAACTGTAATATAACAAAAGCTTTAGACAGGTATAAAGACAAGGTTGCAGTAACACGAGTTCAGTACTAAGAAGTTTCTCACAGTTTGACTGTTTACAGGCAATAATTGAACACAATAAAGCACAATTTATATGATATTAATTTCTTCCAGCACATACATATATATATATATAAAAATATATATAGTTCTGGTTGGAAGAGATGCCCAAGATCATCAAGTCCAACCATGAACCCAGCACTGCCAGGTCACCACTAAACCATGTCCCTCAGCAACACATCTACATGGCTTTTAAATACCTCCAGGGATGGGACCTCCTACCTCTTGCCTGGGCAGCCTGTTATATGGCTATGAAGCTTCTGTGTTTTATGTAAGTAATGCTCCAATTCTGAAGTCAAACAACTGCTTCTCTACCAACTGGTCAACTGCAAGCTAATCCTACAATTTTCTAAGCACCACCAGATATTTTGGTAGACAGACTGAAAGCAGCACAGAGCAATAAGATCTGGACCTCGCCAGTCCATGTCAGAATTACTCTTCTTAGTCAGCTCAATCCTTTGACAGCTTGGGCCTCTCATTATAAAATGAATGGCAACAGTTATTTAGGGGGGATCTTTATTACACTTAATCCCTTCCATGCAATGCTACCTCTCAGTTGCATATCAGATGCAGTTTGCTCTGGTGAAAAAAATAATTTAATGTCTTTCATCAGCCACTTCCTTATTTCTGCGAGTAGTTTCACTCTGAAAACTTTCACCAATATATTATTAACCTTTTAAGGTAGATGTAGTAGGAACATTGACTCAAAGGGCTTGGAATGACTACAAAAATGCCTAATACTGATAAGAACTTGAAAAAGGCTACTGGAAGCCACTGTTGACATGTTAAATTACCTAAAGGGACAAGCAAGTCTTCCCTCACACTGAGCTTTAAGTACACACGAGTATCAAACACTAGTCAACCAGTAATTCTGAAAACAAGCTTGCAGCTTGTGCTTGTCTAAAGCTTCTCTTCAACTCCAGCTCAGCTAGAAAATGTGCTTGGTTAATGCCTACTACTTATGAAAGTAAATAAAAATTCACTGTTACGAGAGAAAATCTAGGTTCAAATTCAGGTAAAACTGTTAAACTGTGAGAACTATAACCAGTTCTACTGAGTTTAACATAAAGTGCTCTCTGACATCCGCTTTAGGGTCAGAATTGAATCAGCAGGTGTCAATTTGATAGTGCCAGTAACCCTAAATACACCTAAGAACTGGAAAACTCCATCTGCAAAGCACTACACTGTACAACTGTAGATCCTGCATAGAAAAAGAAAACCAGTCAAGGACAATAAAAAAGCTGATGCTATACCTCCATCATTTCCAACTTGTCAGGATATGCAAGATCACCCGGAGCAGGCTTGTAGCCTGTGATATCAGTTTGAATGTAAATATGTGTCCTATAGACAAGACGTTCTTGTACATCTTCTAACATCTGCTTGACACCAGCTGCAAACGCACCCAGCTGTTCAGCTGACAAAGGTAAAAAGAAGGCACAGATTTGTTAATTTAGTTACAAAGCAAGCCTATAGACACAAAAGTTTGAAGTATCACATATAGAACCGACTCAAAGCTGGCTGGCTGCAGGTTAAGTCAGACTAATTCTGGTACAGTGGCATGCAGACAAATTTGTGTCAAAGAAGGAATTACTGAACTCCACATTGCAGTTGTTTCAGCTTCCCAGATTTTCATTAGCTTGCACAAAGGCCATGTCACACTGATAACATCAGACACCACGTTAGAATTAAGCACACTAAGTATTTGAGACCTGGGTACACTGAGTGGCATTGCTGCCTGGACATCAAACTAAGATGTTTTCTTTCTATCGTAGCTAATGCCTGCAGTGTGACTGCTAGGAGTTGACAAGCTAACTCATCTACCTACCTACCAGAGCAGATGATCTAAAGCAACTCACACCCAACTGAAGAACTATTGTATCAGCCTGAATTTAAGTAGTAGAAAGTCACTTCTTAAGAGTAGCCAAAAGATTACATCATCAATTTTCTCCTCCTTCCCAACAGTGTTAAAAATTCTACTTCCAGGAAAATCAGCAGTCCTTCATGACACTGGCACAGCTTCAGAGACAAAAGAGCTATGCTGTGCTATATACCATCTACCAAGAATGATTTCTGTCTATTGCTTAGTGCAAGGTTAAGACCATGAAATGATTGCATTATACATTAGTCATACTGAAGAAATGAGATACCAGATTTTTCTTCTGATGCTCAGCTCACTTCTATGAATTACAAGCTCTGAACACTTCCAAAACTCCAAAATCTCTATCAGCTATTTAACTCCTCTGCTGAAGTTACAGTTCCCAGTCTGGGAAACACTATGTCAAGGTGAATGAAACACATCAGTTTTGCATTCCCTCATCTTGACATTTTGTATGCAGAGAGCTCTACACGGATGATGCATTAGCAGGGCCAAGCAAAGCAATTCATTCATTTGCGAAGTTCATTTAAATCAGTCCTGGTGCACATATACTCACTGCTTGCAATGTGGATGCTTGCTTGCATTTGTACAATCTAGAGAAAACAGGACTCTATAACATCAATGTATTAATTTAAAGGAAAATATCCATAGACCCATTAATACATACCTTTCTATTTTAAATGAAAACATGATTTATCTAAAATAACCTTACCTCATCTCTGACACATTTAAGACTCATTAGAAAAAAAAGGATTTTTTTTTCCCCTATGCAATTTAATAATTTTATCAGTTAGGACAGTTAAAAACAATCAGGTTTCATCTGTGAGTTACCATTGTTCTGTACATGATCTTCAAGCATCTCATTTTTGAGAATCCCACAGAGCTCAGAAAGCGTCTCTAAGTGAATGACATGGATGATCATTGGCCTCAGGACATCATACAATGAAAGACACAACTTCTCCAAGAGTTCACTATAAAACAAAGCAAAACATTTTCAGGAGCCTGCAATATCGAAATAAAATATTAATCACAAACACAGATTATTTGATGGCAAAAATTTTAAAAAGGAGGGTGAGAAAACAACACAACACAGTATCGTAGAAGACTTAAAAAAGGACTGTTTAAAACATGAACCCCTGATTTCCTACAAAGACTTTTAAGAGATGTACAATATCAACTTCTTAGAAGGGTGATAGCTTTGAATTCATTTTAAAATAAAAATAATAATAAAAAGATTTTTAAAACCACACATACATACAAAAAAAACCCCCAAAATCACAACACATCAAACAAACAAAAAAACCAACAACAAACCTGTCACAAAGGGAAGTTACTGAAAACTGGTTTACCTGGTTTCTGTCTAAAGAACTACTCCTGTTGAGCTCAGAATCAGTGCCCACTTTCCCCTTGAGAAAAGGCTCATCTGATTCCAAGTCCTCAACAGCTTATTAGAACCAGGAGCACACAAGAAGGGACACAGGAGAAGCAGCTTGGTAACTTTTTCTGCAACACATGCCAGCACTGCAGGGCACACTTTCCAATTTAACTGAAGTTACAATATCAGTGAGATATAAAACACAAGAAATCCCACTTATAACTATGTTTTTTTTCTTTCCTGTTCAAAGTGATACATATTTGGTTAAGACACCAGAAACATTCTAGACATTTTCACCATTCTCAATGCTCCCTTCACTAATCACAGAGTAGTAACAGTACAGTTGCTAATAACTGGAAATTCAAGTAATTCCCCAGTTAGACTTGGAAATGTAAACACTAAGAATATTTAAGTATTTATAGTGTGGTAATTACAGTCATTGAGTTTATTGCACTGTATTTGTTTATTTCTTCTAATTCATGAAGCACGTCTGAAAACAGGACAAGGACATTGCAGTTCCTTTCAGAGAGGGGACAAAAACTGCTCACAAAAGAATGTTCACTGAAGAAACATTTTGAACTTTTCTGCTGTATTCTATAGCTTTACAATCGACTTGGTAAAACAGTAACTTTCCATGTTAAAAATAGAAAATAAAATAAAATAAAATAAAAATTAAAAAAAAGAGAGAGAGAGAGTTTCAACAGCCTTATTATTAAACCTTGGTTCTCTACTCCTGGCTAGATTTTTGGTAAGCTTTTTTATCTGTACATAGCCACCTAGCTATTTTGTCCTCAGACCACCTCAGCACTTCAGAAAAAAAAATGAGGCTATTTAGTCTACAACTAAGAAAAACCTACCAAAGCAGTTAGTATTTCAAATATTTTCTTCAAAATATTTTACTTCTATATAGGGAAAAAAAAAAAGAAAGGAAGTTCTTACAAAAAGGGATAACTTCTTTTCATCAAGATTCAAGAATAATCAGAAGTCTATTCTTATTCCTACCACCAAGAGCAATAGAGATGAAATTTCTGCGTGAACATTTTACACTGATTCCAATTAGGGATGTTTTCTTCAGGATTTGGACCAAGATAGCTAAATTAGTTCTTAAGCCAATTCAGTTTGGTCACCTCAAATCCTGCACATGTTCCACATGAGGCCTCAATTTCTCAGAGAGACTGTTACTACTCTGGGACTACATACAACTTACTTCTAGTGAGGCTTTATATAAGTTTATGGTTTTTCTTTAGCTTTAGAGGATGGGGAGGGTATTGGGAAGTAATTTTTTTTCCAGGTTACACTTCTTCAACACAAGCTGCACTTGATTTTAAGTACAACACTCCAAACTAGTCCCTCAGTTATATTTTTAGGAATATACTTTCTTTATGAACTTCATCACAAGGGAACACAACTTGCCAAAATTTCAAAATTAAATATCATTATTAAAATATACCAGGAAATTAAAGTAGTAGCATAACCTATTCAACTACTCTAATTACAGGTCTGTTTTAAAAAACTTACAGTACTTCTATAGTGCAATTACCACATGAAGACAACAACCTGTCCCTCCTCTAGATCTAGGCAGAGCAGATAGATAGATCCCTGTTCTTCTTGTCCTATCCTGCCTTCCATTCAGCCAATATACAGGTCATGCAAATATTCCTTGATAGTAAGGGCAGCTCATGAACTCTAAACCCTTGATGAAACATGGCTTGACTTCATCAGCTTAATTCTACACTGAAGTAAATGAAAAGCACTTCTTCAACTGACTATGCAAACCATTGGCATGCAGCTGAGAGCTGCAGCATGGTAAACTTCTACAGCTATTTCCAAAGCACCAGTATCTTTAACTCTTCCAGAGTATCTACATTAGTCAGATTATTTATGGAGAATGTAACCTATGATTCTCTTGAAGAAAAAATAATACAAAAGAATACAACCCTATTTGCCATATCACAGCACAGTAAGTACAACCAACGTGCAGTAAAACAAAACCAGCATGTACTACCTACTCCAGTTTAGGTGTTGGTTTTGTGAAGAACTCATTGTAAAGCTGGTGTTCATCCTGGCATACATGGACCATAAAGGCACAACCACTTCGTACCTGTATTTACAGAAATACAAATACTTGATTAGTAAATTATCTTCCTTGCATCAGTACAAGTAGTATTACAGGCATTATTATATAGTATACATTATATTATATACTGTTTTATTACTACAGCTGCAATTAAATTGAAGCTTTGTGCAATTAAAAATTACTGAGATCAGCTATAAAACTAAGGACTGAAAAGATGTTACTAGCCAAATAAAAGCTCACTGTGCAATTTCTGTCCCCTTTTATTTCTGATGAAATTTAAGTAACCACATTTCATGCTTGTGTACATACCCCTTTGTGAGGTTTGTAGTAGAACAGAGGTTTTGCAAAATCATCTTCCACAAAACATGCATTGAATGATTCAAAACCACAAACAAAAGTGACAATTCTGCATGCGAAGACTGAATTAAATAAGTACATTTCACTTGGGAGAGGGAGAATTAAAACATAACAAAAATCCCACAACACATGACTATTTTACCTACCAGAGCACAATGATCTCTGTTGTTCTGACTGGTTAATTCTGTAACAGTGCTAGCGATACTTGGACCAAGCAAAAGCTCCCTCTGGTCGAGGTAACATTGATGGATTTCATTGAGAACTTGTTGATACCTAGCCAAGAAATTAAAACAGTAACTGCACCCAGCAGCTCATTTTCTGGTAAACAGAAAAATAATTCTAACACATTCTTTTAGGACTACAGAATTTCAACTTCTAAAACGGCCTTTTAGATTAATAACATATCAAATGGTATTTAAAAGTAAAGATTTTCAAAACTTAAAATTGCTGAAAATAAATTATGTAGGCATACTCACTCTGGCATTTTTTCAGTTCTTTGCTCAACTTGTTCAATAAGAGTCTAATCAATAGAAAGAAAGTATTATCAGGAAATTATTTTTTCTAATAATTGGAAAATAGTTTGCAGTATTTTTTCCCCAGACACAATATGCAATCTTTGGACATTCACACTTGCACAATATGCAATCCTTGCATTCATGCTACTCATAATATCAAAAGCCATTTTCAGAGCTTCCTTTTTAAGTTTTAACCAGCCTACTTACTCTGACTTTGGGAGCAGCTGCTCTGAATTTTACATAAAAGAGCGTGAAGGCATTGTCAGAATTTGGCACAGCTGAAGGATCCTGAAAGAAGAGATGAGTAATTGGTTAGACAGGAAAATATTATACTGGGCTTCTAGTGTTTAATGGCTGAGATAATTAGGCTCTAAAACAGAATTGGTTCTTAATGCTTATCCTGCCAGTGGAACAGCTCTTTGCCACTTTCCACCTAGAAAGCCACGCTTGTTTCAGAACTCGGACAAGGCCAGATGGAAGAAAAAACCACAAACAAAAATTTCTACCAGCAGTCTCTACAGCAAAGTAGCACTTTCAGTAATTACAGCACTCTCCATTAGAGTTTTCTCTGGACCTGCCACAGTAGCACTAATTGTTGCTCCTTAATCTGTAAATGGAAGAGAATTCCCCTTTTACATGCCCTGTCCCAGGGCAGACTACTTCCATCCCTGTGAGCAACTTGATCATCCTTCTATAAACACAGATCAAAATCCCCAAACACTCACATGTGAAGAGTGACAAAGAACATCTAGATCTCATCAATCCCTTTCCAGTCCCATCAAGAAACTTGTTGTGTTGCAATAGAAAATCTCAATGCTTGACCACAACTAAAGACCAATACTGGTCCAATACTGTGCTTCTAGAAGTGGACAATAGATGTTTTGGAGAAATAGGCAGACTCCCAGGTAGATGGGAAGGAGGAGGTCATCTGACTCAAAAAGGAGTCTCCTTCCTGACTTAAAACTGCTAAGCAACAATTCAAATTCAGAAATAAGGTTTCACTTCTTTCTGTAGACATGCTTATTATCAGGGATCTTGCTCTTGAATTGAGGTTAGTCCAATCCACTGGCATCAAACTAAGCTATGAATTTTTTTTAAATCAAAAACTAGTTTTATACCAAACATGAGAAATGTTCAATGCCACTTAGTCGAGATCTTCACTCCAGGAGTATCCTTTAGCAAGCTTCCATGAACATTGTCCAAAATTGCCTTCTTTTAGGTCTGTCAGCTCTCAATTCTACGTTCTTTTAATTTCACCGATTATCCCCCATGACAACAAGTTTGCCCATGACAGGACTGATCACAAGACATACAACAATTAACTGGAAAAAGAATGTGGGTAGAAGAGACATTCCACTCTCCTTTCTCCTCTGCCAAAATACTGCAGCACAAGACTATTAACATTTTAGTGAGACCAAAACACCTCCTTACTCGCATTTATGCTTAAATCGCAGTGGATCAAGTGCAAATAAAACACATAACTCTTTCCTGTGACTCTCTAAGATCACTGTCAACAATTTCAAACTAATCAAAATATACTGCCAAAACTACAAGGAACACGTCTCAGCTATTCTCTGCAGCTACCCAAAGCACTGCAGACTTATCAAAACCAAACACTTAGATGACCAAGAGCACCTACTTCAATTTCCAGGATTTTTAAATTATTACTATTTTAAAATCCTTTGGATCACTAGGTCTCTGTCAGATTCAGCTGAAACTTGGCCAATCTACACAAACACTGTAGTACAGGACTGACCTATTTTCACACAAAACTGCTGACACCTCCCACCCTTAAAAAAAAAAATACATTAAAAAGAGATGAAAACTGCACAGGGTTACAGGAGACATTTCAGTACAGCTCGAGTTACCACTTACTGATTCACCTTACCCTTTTCATTAACTGGCTTGTGAGGTTCTGTAGTGTGTTCACAGTGTACGTCTTGATAAGGTGCATAGCTTTAGAAAGGCATTGTTTAAATTTAATCAAATACACAGGATAGTCTTTAAAATTTGGCTGAAATAAAAAAAAAATAGCCATTTTCAATATGAACAAAAAGAGTTGAAAATTTATCAAAACTTAAATACTCTTTTACTAACTAGAAGTGCTAGTTTGTACAAACTAAAAGCAGCATTTTATAAAAATTAAGCAGAACATTTAATTATATTCAGTAAAAAATCCCTATGTTTAGAAACCATCATCTTTGTTTGCTTGCTGCATTTGCCAGAGAGAATATTTTATAGGGAATAAAAAAACCCCCAAAATATTGTGAATATGTAATTTTGAAACTATTAAGATTCAACTAAAATCAACACAGAAATACTTACATGTGATGAAATATATGCAATACAATCATCAAGCTTAGCCAGCATGGGAATGAATCCTTCACTGTTCACAGACAAGGTAGGGGAATTCAATTTCTTTGAAAAAAAAACAAGAGAAAATATCACTGGAAGGAATCCACATAACTTAGTGTCAGCAACAAATTTCAAAACATCAGTATATTTTCATTTCCTAAGACTATTAACAGTGAAATAATACTTACTGTGTTGATGTTTTCCAGCTCATTAAAATAAGAAAGTTTCTGCTGGATGTTTTCAGCCAGGTCAACAAGTTCTGACTATTAAAAAAACAATAAATAAAAGAAAATCAGCAACCTAGCAGGTAGTTTAAATATATACATATGTAAAAATATGCACATTAAATTATTCAGTCTCCCATTCAGCTCTCAGCACACACCAGTGTTAATTAGCTCTGATAACTACTGCAAAAAAAGATGCAGAATACAGCAGTGCACTCTTGTTCTCTCTTATGAAAGACAAATTACTCTCAGTGCATTTAAAAAACATATATTCTACAGGTTTGTTAGGATTTCACAGATGCTATGGCATACAAACAGCAATGCTGTCATCAGTATTGCAGAGAACTGTAGACATCCTGTATTTCAAGACTGGAATCTTTAAAAGTTCACCCTTAACCAGTCATGCTAAAAAGACATGTTCATGATACCACTGTTGGAGCAGTTCATGAGGAGAAAAAGTATTGGGGAAATAAACTTGCAACTTCAAAAAATAATCTTTCTTCTTGCAGTAACCTGCTCAAAATACTTCTGTAAGCAATATGAATTATTCATCTCAATAAAGTTCGCACTTGTCAGGCATCAGTTACAAAAGCTCCCCTCAGCTAGCTTTCCTTCTTGATTAAAGTGTGTAGCAACACAAAATGAACATTTGACTGTACAGAGCCCTAGCTGCAGGTGAAACACACCAAAAACAAGGTCCAAAGCAAATGAGGGATTGTCACCACAGCTCACAAGTATTCCCAGCCTGATAAAAAGCAACTCTTGTTTATGGTATCTTAGAAGTTTCCAGTAATCCTTCCACCAAAGATTACCTGCTCTTTCAAAAGCTGTTCACAGGCCTCATGAAGCGTTCCTGTCTTTGTGGACACAAAAAGATACTGTTTTTGCAGTGACTCCAGGTGCTGAAGGGCACTATTCACATCATTCAAGATTGCATCACACTGCTCCTGAAAGCCAGACAAGTAATCCCTCATCTGTCTAGAAAAAGAAAAGCAACAGATAACAGAAGTAAAATTTCACTTTCTGTATTTGCAAATCCAGCTGCCTGCAGGGACTCTGCCATTACCTTTCCCTCTCTGGGAATAAGACCCCACTTGCGTCAAGCAAAGGTGGACAATAAGCAGATGTTTTGTGACCCACAGAAATAACAGAGCTATAGGGTTTGGAACAGCCACTGCAGTAATTCCTTTTCCCCTACATTCCTTATAGGAAGCCCACCTGGAAAGCAACAGCATGCACCAGAGCTAGTCTAGAGCACACAGATACTGTCTAAATGGACAGCACAAACACAGCAACTACTGCTAGCAGCCAAATTTAACCTGTCTTGTTTCCAACAGGGGTGTTAATTTGAGTGTCTTCTTCTAGAAAATTTTCATCTTTCATTTAGAAATTACTTTTATTCTCCTAAAGTAGCAGAATTTATCCAGAGGTTTCAAAACTTACTGTGAGGATTGAAAAAGGCTTAAATGAAAGAGATCCAGTATCTAACATCACCAAGTTTTGTCTAAGGCTCATTGCAGATATAAACTCCAAATGATCACTAACTATATGTCAAGCATTCAGCTTGACTAAAGCATCATTAAAAATGGATTACTCTTGCTTGTCAGCCCAAACTTCTGAGCTCTGTTTTCCCACGTACAAAGCCGCAAGTAAAAAAAGAAAAAAAATCACAATTCTCATTAGTCACGTGCAACTCTTTAGTGTACACCAATTTTCTTCCTGCTTCTCTGGTCTCCTGCAAACAATTACATACTGGCCATCCTACAAACCATTCTGCATCCGTGGCACACTTAATATAGGTATGTGCTATTATGAAAACGTCAGCAGACAAAGTGCAAGGGTGCTGCTCTTTTTAGGTTGTTCGTGATCTGATCACAGGACTAATTTATGCTTAAACCTCTGCTTTTACATCCTCAAATGTCAAAGAGACAGAATAAAAAAAAAAAAGGCAGAGAAAAACAGCAGAGAGGAACACAGCAGCATCTCTCTGTGGCCAACAGCAAGTTTGTAAAGTCTCAAAACACAAGTCAGTTCTCAGAAAAGCCATCAGCAGATTTGGCCAAGCCATTCAGCTGTACTTCAGACTCTCGAGGAGTAACTGCAAAAGTCAGCAGGAAGGGGTTCCTCTGAGCCTGATGGAAAAGTCAGACAAAAATAGATGAGAATTCCAAGTCTCAAAAACGAATTGAGCCAACTGTCAAGGAATGTGAGGAATGCAGATGGAGAGTCACAGCCATAGCCACTGGTGAACCACACAGCAAGAGCAGAAATGACCACCAAGCACACCTGCTTACACAACCCTCAGAGGATGCCATTGAAAAGACATATGAAAGTTGTTAAGATTGTCTTTGTCTACAGCCCTGTCTGTAAGTTAAAACTAATTTCAAGCTGTCTTAATATGCAGGCAATTGAGAAGAAAATCTGTGTCCCTTTTAACTGCTCTGCCACAAGGGCAATAGCCTTCAGGACAGGAGTGGGGCATACTGCCTTGGAAAGCTTCAGCTGTTCCAACACATTCCTCCATTCCCCACCAGCTGAATCACAGATGTGTGCTAATACTCTATGGACAAGATGAAGTCCTTCAAGGTTTAAATTCCTTACAGTGAAAGGAACTGAGGAAAAACACATACCTATACTTGGCACCTTCATCTTGATCCATCTGTGTTTGCACTTGAGCAAACCAGGAGAAGAACTAGAAAAGATTTTTATAGTGTCAACAATACAGATATCACATACAATCAATTAAAAGAAAATAAAATATCAGATTTATGAAATGAAGATGAGCTTTTATTAAAACCTCCTTTCATTATTGATCACAGAAACAAACTACAACTCATCACTGTAGGTCCCTTATAACTCAAATATTCTATTCCTCCACTAAATTAAACCAGTAAAGACTGAATTTCATCTGTTGGGGTTTTTTTTTTTTGCACACGAACAAGGCTGTCACATTAGAAAAGGGGGAAGGATGCACGACATACTTCTACATTATGAGTAACACTACCTTACTGAAGGGGTGCCTTACTCTCATATCAGACTCTACTCAAAATGGGAAAAGTAACTTAAAAGCTAAGACTTAGTGATTTTTCTCCCCAAAGTTTCTTCACGCATCTTGAAAACGATCCAAAAAAATTAACAAACCCACCAAACACTAGGCAAGAGACACAGAAACTCACAGAATTCTCTGGAAAAGATTACTGCAACTTGAAGGTTATTCAGCATCACTTACCTGCTGTGCTGTTTCAATTCTTTCATCCTCCATCCCCAGTATGGAAAATCCTTTCAAGAGGACATCCTCCGTGGATTCTGGCACCGCAGCTGTCAGTGTAACAGTGAGTGACTGGGATGTCAGGCTGCACAAATCTTCAATTGGAAGCTGCTCAAGAAAACCCACAAACTTTATAATTAAAGAACTCACTAAGAAATAGTATAGTCAGCTCAACTACAGTAACATAATACAAAGCATCAACTTGAGATAATTACAGGAATCTACTTTTGAAGAAACACATGCAATGGACATTTTATCTATCCATATGACAATACACCAACAGCTACCATATTTATACATTCAGAAACACCTACGGGTCTTTTTCATTCAAAATATATTCTATATCATTTTATATAAGCATTTTAGATATTTATATAGCATTGACAGAATTTGTTCAGGAAATAGAGTTTCAGATTCTTTCAAATGCTTTTTTAATTAAGAAGTCATGCTAAAAAGAAAGGTTTTTTTAGAAGACAAGGAACTACCATCCACAGAGGTGTTTTTTTAAGCAAGAAAAATATGGGAAAAACTCACAAGAGAAACTGTATTTAAGTATGATCGGAGACAATTAGCTTATATGGAAGAAATTAATTCATAAAATCAAATATCATTATATACTCTTAATTAATATAACACCTTTTTAAAAATTCACTTGATGAGTAAAGTATGATTTCTATTGCTGAGAACATCAGTGACATAAAACTAGAAAACATTACTTAAATACCACCAGGTATTTCTCTAGGAAATTACCTGCTTACTGAAGTACTCATTGCCTGGTAATGTTAGACAGGCAAAGAAAGAACAAATAAGATTTCAACTATTTGAGGAAAGACAGACTGATCTGCCTTGTTCAACTTCCACATTATCTTCCCCCCACCCCAAAACAGGCAGGATGCCAGCTGGGGAGCCAGGGTGTCTCACGTGACTGTTACTGAGGAAAAGACAAACCCATCAGAGTTTGCTTTTTCAGAATAGCCAAGATGCCACTGTACTAACCCACTTCAGCAGGAGCCAAGAGCAGCTGAAGTACTCCGTGTCTTGGCATCCCCACTGCCCTGACTGGCAAATTCTGTACCTGCCTTGTTGAAAAGCTGGTTTAGATCTTTAAGAACATCCTCTGATAGCAGCGCATCCTTCTACAATCATTTGGATGCCTGCCAATATTTACTTTAGTACAGGTGCATACAGCTTACACTGGAAAAAAATGAAGAAGCACAAAATTAAACCGGTGCATTTCAGGAAGGAATTGCTTTACCCCCTCCTCTTTGTTATTTTAACCTTCAAGACACTTGCCAAGAGCCAACTTTATTGACTGTATGGCAACGTAGATTTTTATTGGGCTATGATCCTGCTCAAATACAAAATCTATCATCAGAGGTGCAGTTAAGGAATGCGAGCATTTCATTCCCCTTCCTTTGTAGACAAGGAAGCATTCATAAATAATCACCTCGTCAGAGTCTGGTATTTTATAACTGAGCCCAAGACCACATCTTCCATGGCAATAACAAATTACTGAGCTTTTTACTACTATTCCTGGCTTTTATACAGCTTCTTGAACCATCGGTATGTTACACCAGGAAATGAGAGTGGTGCCAGCAGCTATGCATTGGTCAGGATCAAATTAGGAGGACCAAAAATGCGGTAACTTTACCACTAAACCTCTCAATTCCAAGAGGACAAACTTTGCTGTACTAAGTAAAGTAGTAAGGGTAGGCAGAGAAAGCCCAAGAGAAAAGCTGTCACCGCTACCTACAGACCCCTGCAAGCCAGGGTGGGCGGGCAGCACCGCGGCACGAGGCGCTGCGGGGGAAGGTGAAGGGAAAAGCGGGCCCTCCCGGCGGGGCCAAACAGGGAGACGGGCTGGGGAAGCAGCTGTGGGCACAACGAGGTAGGGCAGGCCTCAGGGCCCCCCCCGCCTGAAACCCGCTACAGCGCAAGGACTGCTGAGCCCCGTAGGAGCCCGGGGAGAGCGGCGGCCCCACAGCCAGTCGGGTCGGGTCGGGCCGGGCCGCCACCCCCCGGCCGCCTGGCGACGTGGCACCGCGGCGCCTCCTGCTCGTTCGCTCGCTCACCCTCCCTCCCTCCGGCCCGAGCAGCGTTGCCCCCTCACCTCGGGCGGCACCGGCAGATTCTCGGCCGCCGCCTTCAGCTCCAGCACCGAGTCCGTCTGGCGGTCGCTGAGCGGCGCGGCGGGCTGCGGGCGGCGGTCCCACAGACTCAGACGGTCCCGCACCTCCCTGCCCGCCGGTTCCGTGGGCAGCGGCTCCACCATGCTGGCGGCGGCGGGGGGTAAGCGGCGACCGGACCGGGCCGGGCCGGGCCGGGCGAGAAGCGGGCGGAACGCTCGGGAGCGCGGCGTCGCTTCCGGGGGAGGCACAACGCGCTCCGCTCCTCGTCGCGTGGCAGCAGCGTCATTGGTGGGGAGGAGAAGTGCGTCAGCGAGGGACAGAAGGGAGCGGCGGCTGGGCGGAATGGCACCCCCTGCCGGCAGGGAGGATCGCAGGAGGCTGCGGCATCAGCGCGTCCCCGCAGCCCAGGAACACCGCCGGGTAGCCCGGAGCTGGCCAGGGCTGGCAGCTGACTCACCCCCGCCATTCTCTGGAGCCTTCTTTGCCGAGGCAGGGAGCCCAGCGGACATCCCTCCAGCGCTTCTCTCAGGCCGCAGCTCTGTCCCGACCGCAGCCATCGCACAACACCCGCCTGGGGAAACCAAGCCTCGCTTTTGCGGCCGGGTTTTCAGCTGCCATGACACCCGAAGGCCTCCTGACCAGGTACGTGAAGCAGAGGAGCACCCGACGCCCTCAGCTCTGTCTTGACTCTGGTGTCACCCCCGCTCCCGGCCACCATGGGGGGGCTGGTGTCCGTTCCCCCCCACAACTCGCTCCCCCTCTGCCCCTTCAGCTCCCCCTCCCAGGCCAGTGGAGAGAGACAGCCCTCGCTTAGAGCAGCATCCACCTCCTTTCTCCCCCCCCTCCTTCTGTCCTGCCCCTCAGAACCTGCTGAAGAATTTTTTGCTGGGGAAATATTCTCCCTTAGCTTTAGCTCACTGTTAGCTTCTTGTAAACTGAAATGTTACTGTTACACATTCAATTACGATCTGAATTAAAGAGCTTGGAAAGGGCTGTTACCAACACCTCAAGCTGTCACCTTCAGTTGAGATCCTGAACCCCTATTTCAGCCTTTTGATGCCCTCGGGCTTAGCAGTTGATTTCCCAGCCCAGCTTCCCCCGAGCACAACTTGTGCATTGCCCTCCCAGCCTCTTACTCCAAAGTAGCACATTCTTCATCCCCTGGAAGCTGCATCCATCAGATCTATCCTACACTCCCCCCAAATTTCAGCAATCCCCTCTGGGTATAAGTGTAATCAACACATTTCACTGTTACCCAAAACTAAGGTGATCTGTTCCAGACAAAGCAGTTTTTGTAAGAGTACAAAACAGCCCCCCAGTTTAAGGTAACACCAAAAACAACAGTGAAAAGAGACTGTTAAATTCATGTTAGAGGATCATAAGCTTTTAAGGACAGCAACTTTAGCCTGCATTGGCTAGGTGACCAATAATATCATACAACTCAACCCTAACAACAGCTTTCCTGTGGATAATCCTTGTGTTGTTTTTTCCTTTGGGTAATCACCTTGAAGTATTTTAAACCCCCCCCCTTCCCCAGCTGAAACTCAATACCTAATTTAAAAACTTTTAGTAAGCTTAAACAAAATCTGTTTTACATTTCACAGTGTACAAAAATATTTACAAACATTTCTAGTGAAGCTTAGTAACCAGTATAAGGAAAACCCATGTACATGAGCATAGGAAACATCCACCATACACGTAGAAAGACATTGTGCCTTAGGAAAGTGCCTTGTGCATTTAAATCCATTTGTGAATTCAAAATTAGTAAAGTTAGAGTAATTTTGAAAACTGCAGTGAAATTTCAGTGGAATGTAGCCTTCAGAAAAACCCAAACATTTGAGAGAAACACAATGGCACAAAAATGCAAAGCTGTGCATCCTGCTTTGCCACCCCCTGCGACTACAGAAGGACTGCTGTATGACTTAGAGCTCACGTGGTTCCCTTCCAGGAATTCCACAGCAACATTTGTAAGAACCTTGTCATAACCCTTTAGTTAATGGCTCTGACATTTTGCTAAGCCATTACCTTTGGGCTTAGATGGGTAAGTTGTGGTTGATTTCTGCATAAAGTGTTTACTTGCACATAACAGCAACCAGGGCACCTCTCTGCAGTTCTGGGGTTGGGCATCTTGAACAAGGAACAGAGTCTTTGGACTGCATTTACCTCTGGAGGGGTTTGGTTCTTTTCACATAGGCACCTATGTGACACAGCCTGAGTTGCTCAGAATAGAACTTGCATCTTTCAGATGATATGTAACAGCCAGTAACCATTACTGGTAGTTCTTCCCAAGAATGAAAGCAGCATAAAAATCTTCTCTGCGAGACAGGCAGATGAGCATGGACTTGTTTGAACTTCAACATCTTCATGTGTAAATTGTGAGTAGGAATGAAGAATGAGTTATGCTAAAACCAAGAATAATACATGGGGGGGGGGGGGGGGGGGGGAGGAAAAAAAACAAAAAAAAAAAACCTTTACCTCGAGCAACAAAAAAATCAAACAAAAACACCACACCCTAC